>VZQC01012470.1:1704689-1717455 GCA_009823505.1 Rhizomys pruinosus | reverse complement strand
GGGAAACCTCAGTTCAGAGACAGAGACTAAGAGACAGAGAGAGGTGGGAGTGGTATTTTTAATATTTTATTATTTTTGTTGTATGGGTATGTGTGTATTCCCTGCATGTAAGTGTACCCCCCTGTCACGCAATGCCCTCAGAGGACAGAAGAGGATGCTGGATTCCTTGAAACTGGAGTTACAGACAGTTGTTAGCTGCCATATGGGTACTGGGATTCAAACTCGGTCTTCTGCAAGAACCACCAGTGTTCTTAAGTGCTGAGCCATCTCTCCAGCAGGGGGCTATTTTTTTTTTTTTTTTTTTAATGTGTATGAATGTACTGTTTGCATGTAGGTCTGTGCACCTGTGTCGTGCAATGCCACGGAGGTCAGAAGAGGGTCTCAGATTCCCCTGGAACTGGAGTTCTCCTGGAATTGGAGTTACAGACGGTTCTCGGCCTCCATGTGGGTGCTGGGGATTGAACCCAGGTCCTCTGCAAGAGCTGTCGGTGCTCTTAACCGCTAGGCCATCTCTCCAGCCCCGGGGCTGGTATTTTTAAGTGGAATAATATGGCATATGGAACTTGCTTTCAAGTACAGCAGCACACATAAACACATTAAGTAGAAAAAGACTGATAAAATAGTGGTAACTGTTAAGACTAGTTGGTACAAGGGTGTTTGGTATGTTTGAAATTTTCCACAATGAAAAGTTAATTTAAACAAAGTGACTCATACCCATAATCCCAGAACTCACAGGCTGAGGTAGGAAGATCATAAATTTGAAATCAGCCTGGGCTGCCAACAAGTCTGAAGTCAGTCTGGGTTACACAGTACGTTGGAAGCTAGCCTGGGCTACACAATGAGATTCTTGTCACTAAATAAATAAGTAAATAAATAAATAAATATGTGTTCCAGAGCAGTTACATGTTGGAAATAACATGGCTAAAATAGCTAACCTCTGTCCTGAAGCAAGGGCAATGGGAGACTGTCCATTGGGGGGCCGAGGTTCTTCGCAGGTCTTCATCTCCACTTCCACCTTATCCAGACACTGGAATAAATATTACACAGAACTAAGCATCTGCACAAAATCCACACAGCACCAGGAAAACAGCACATACTGGCTAAGAGTCACCCATATGCCATACAAACCAAACCTTTAAGTCCCTTTCTGGATCCCAAGGGAAAACAGGGAAATCTTAAGGACAGAGCTTGACCAATAAAAACCATTATTGTTTTAAAACTTGAGTTCCAGAGGCTGGAGAGATAGCCTAGCAGTTAAGAATGCCAACTGCTCTTGCAGAGGACCCGAGCTCGATCCCCAGCACCCACATGGCAACTGAGAACCGTCTGTAACTCCAATTCCAGGAGAACTCCAGTTCCAGGGGAATCCGACACCCTCTTCTGACCTCCGCAGCATTGCATGACACAGGTGCACAAACCTATATGCAGACAGTACATTCATACACATAGAAAATAAATTAAAAAAAAAACAAAACTTGAGTTCTAGGTCTCCTGTCTGAGTGCTGATCCCTACATACCACAGCAGTGGCAAAGGAAGCCCAGATAACAATCACTCTGGCTCAGAGGGGCACTCCCATGTCTGGAAGACACTCCATCATTGGCAAAAGGGTCAGCTCTCAGCATCCATCCCAGCTTCTCACCTATCTTTTCAAAGATTACCCCGGCCATTCCCATTTGATTACTTGCAAGTAAGAAGAGCCATTACCAAGCAGATTGGATGTGTCTTCAACTTGGTCCATTGGATCTAAAAGAAGAAAGCAAAGAATCAGGGTGATGAGAGCAGCCCCTAAGGAAGGCAGCCCTCCTGGCCCAAGACAGCAGCAGCATCTGACTCCATTCTTACCCGAATGGAGGCCCTGTTGCAGTAGACCCTGTTAATGGCTAGCCAAGTAGGCAGTTCCAGAACATTCTGTAGAACCTCTTCATCTAGCTCCAGGTTGGTCAGCTGACCCTCCCCTTTCAGGGTACTCAGGTTGATTTTGTCTGGGGAAAGATTCTTGGTGAACCTGCAAAGAGTAGTGAGAAGCAGCTGTTATCCCCAGGGCAATAGATACTGAGCTTAACAGTCCATGACCATTGTCCTATAACATGAGGTGAGCCCTATCCCTCTTAAGATCACCATCACCTGATAATCCTGTAAGAGTAGAAGCAAAGCCTTCAGGTACTTTTGACCCCTCACATGAAAACCCCCACCTAAACACAGACCAACTAGGCAAGTGTGGTGGTGTATGAATCCCAAATACTTGAGAGGTAGAGAGATAGGAAGACCTAGACCATAGCAAGTCGGAAGCCAGCCTCAAAGAAACTAAAAAAGCAACAAAAAACAGAGAAGCTAAACAGAAACACAAAATGACCATGGATACCATTTTTAATTTTATATATATACATATATGTATGTGTGTGTGTATATATATATATATGATGCCATGTATGTGGGAGTGCATCTCAAGGTGCAACTGCTCTTGTACAGGACCCAGGTCCAATTCCCAGCACCCACATAGCAGCTGAGAACCTTCTGTAACTCCAGTTCCAGGAGAATCTGACACCCTCTTCTGACCTCCGCAGCATTGCATGACACGGGTGCACAGACCTACATGCAGACAGTACATTCATACACATTAAAAAATAATTAAAGAATTTTTTAAAAAATTGCCACCACACCCGGCCTCTTTTTCCATCTTTACGTGGGTTTCAGGGATCAAATTCAGGTCACCAGGTCTGCATGGCACATACATTTTTAAAAGGGGGGGGCTAGAATATTTTCTTTTATTATTTATTATATTTTATTTATTTACTGGTTAAAAATGCTGTTTCTCTTGCAAGAGGACCAAAGTTCAGGTCCCAGCACACACATCAGGTACCTCACAACTACCTGCAACTCTAACTCCAGTGGATCAAATAGCCTCTTCTCACTTCTAGAAGCACCTGCATGAACACACACACACACACACACACACACACACAAACAGGCATAAATCTAATTTTTTTTTTATTTTATTATGTGTACAAGTGTTTTCCCTACATGTGTATAAGTGCGTCGGGTGCTTGCGGTGCCCACAAAGACCAAAAGAGCAGGCATTGGATCCCCTGGAACAGGAGTGAGTTTTTAGCCACCATGTAGGTGCTGGAAACTAAATGGGGTCCTCTGCAAGAGAAGCCAGTGCTTTTAATGGCTGAGCCATCTCTCCAGCCCCCACCCAAATACTGAATCTTACTTAAAAAAGAAAACTGCCAGGCATGGCAGTGCACACCTTTAATCCCAGCACTCAGGAGGCAGAGGCAGGTGGATCTCTGTGAGTTTTAGACCAACCTGGTCTACATAGTGAGGTCCAGGCCAGCTGGGGCTATAAGGAGACTCTGTCTCAAAAAGACCACCCCCCACAAAAAAAATGGTGGTGCACACCTTTACTCCCAGCAGAGGCAGGTGGCACTCTGTGAGATTCAGGAGTGTGTTGTTTAGTCTCCATGTGTTTTTGTAGATAGTAGGGCTTATCCTGGTGTTGATAGTGAGCTTTACTGTGTTCTGGTCTGATAGAATGCATGAAATTATTTCAACCTTTTTGTATTTGTGGTGGCTTCTCTATGTCCCAGTATGTGGTCAATTTTGGAGAATGTTCTGTGGGGTGCTGAGTAGAAAGTGTATTCTCTGGTATTAGGGTGGAATATTCGGTAGATGCCTGTGAGGTCCGTTTGGTGTATCGTATCACTCAGTTCAGTTGTCTCTGTGTTTATTCTTTGTCCAGTTGACCTGTCCAAAGGGCTCAGTGAGGTATTGAAGTCCCCTACTATGAGTGTACTGGGGTTAATCTGTGCCTTGTGGCCCTGGAGAATTGTCTTTAACAGCTGCGCTATCCCTCAGGCCCAAGAATTGTCTTTATAAAGTTTTGTGCACCAGAGTTTGGTGCATATATATTCATAATTGTGAAATTTTCATGGTGAATTGTTCCTTTGATAAAATGTAATGGCCTTAGGTGGGCGTGGTGGCGCACGCCTTTAATCCTAGCACTTGGGAGGCAGAGGCAGGTGGATCTTTGTGAGTTCAAGGCCAGCCTGGTCTACAGAGTGAGTTCCAGGACAGCTGGGGCTACAGGGAGACCCGGTTGTGTCGAAAAAGACGCAAAAAAAAAAAAAAAAAAAAAGTAATGGCCTTCTTTTGTCTCTTTCTGATTTCTTTTACTTTGAAGTCTATTTTGTCTGACATTAAAATAGCAACACCTGGAGAGATGTGCTAGATCTCCCCCCCTGGCTGGAGGATGGCCTAGCGGTGTAAGAGCAACCGACTGCTTTGCAGAGGACCTGGGTTCGATCCCCCAGCACCCACATGGCGGCCGAAGAACTGTCTGTAACTCCAATTCCAGGAGAGCTCCAGTCCAGGGAATCCGACACGTCCTCTGACCTCGCGAGGCAATTGCAACAACAGGGGTGCAACAAACCTACACGCAGACATATATATTCAACAATAAAACAAATAAATAAAATTAAATTTAAAAAAAATAGCAACACCTGCTTTCTTTTGGTACCATTTTGCCTTGGAAATTTTTCATCCGTTCACTTTAAGGTGGCTGCCTATCCTTGAAGATCGTTTCTTGTTAAACAGCATTACGATGGTTTGTTTCCTAATCTAATCTCCCAGTCTATGTCTTGTGATTGGGGAATTTAGTCCCATTTCATATTTAAGGTTATACAGATGAGGTTTGTGTTGCTTCCTTTCACCTTATTTTTTTTTTTATTTTTTTTCTGTATGTGTATGAATGTACTGTCTGCCATGCAAGGGTCTGTGCACCCGTGTCATGCAATGCCCGCGGATGTCAGAAGAGGGTGTCGGATTCCCCTGGAACTGGAAGTTCTCCTGGAATTGGAGTTTCAACGGTTCTCGGCCGCCATTGTGGTGCTGGGGATCAAACCCAGGTCCTCGGATAGAGCGGCGGCGTTCTTAACCCTAGGCCATCTCTCTAGACCCTTCCTTTCACTTCATCCCAACTAAGAGATGAGCAAAAAGTGGAGAGAGAGGAGGCTAGGAAAGGGAGGTCAGGAAGGAATGGCAGTGGTAGGAAAAGCTTAAGTATTCTCTGAAGAAGTGGTTTTCCAGACAATATTCATATTTTTTTTTTGTTGTGATTGTGTTATGAATGTACTGTCTGCATGCAAGTCTGTGCACCCGTGTTGTGGCAAGGCCGCGGAGGTCAAAGAGGGTGCCGGAATTCCCCTGGAACTGGAGTTCTCCTGGATTTGGAGTTTCAGATGGTTCTCAGCTGCCATGTGGGTACTGGGATATCAACCGGGTCCTCTGTAAAGAAGTCAGCGCTTTAACCGCTATGGCCATCTCTCCAGCCCCCATATATTCTTTTCATCTGTTTTATGTCAATGGAAGATTTTTCCTCTCTTCCTTCAACTTTAATCAACATTTTTTGCTGGGTATAGTAATCTAGTTGGCATCTATAGTTCTTTAACATAACACGGGAATGCTTTGCTCCACCCTTCTTCTTGCTTTCATAGTTTGCACTGAGAGTTCAGTGGAATTCTGATAGGTTTCCCTTATAGGTAACTTGTTTTTTCTTGTGGCTTTTCAGAATTTTGTTTTTGTTTTGGGCATCTGACATTTAACCTATTGGTATGGCATGGAGAGTTTCTTTTCTGATCTTGTCTGTTTGGAGTTCTATGTGCTTTCTTTTTTATTTTCTTTTTTATTTATTTTTGTATGTGTAATTAATGTACTGTCTGCATGTAGGTTTGTGCACCGTGTCATGCAATGCCGGTGGGTTCAGAAGCAGGTTCCCTTGGAACTGGAGTTCTCTCTGGAATTGGAGTTACAGACGGTTCTCAGTGCCATGTGGGGGCTAGGATCGAACCTGGGTCCTCTGCAGAGCAGTTGGGCTCTTAACACTTAGGCTATTCTCGCCAGCCCCCTTTTTTTTTTTTTTTTTTTTTTTTTTTTTTTTTTTTTTAGTTTGGGGAATTAATGTCATCTATTATTCTGTTGAAATCTGATCAATACCATTTCTCTTGGGATTCTTTCTCCTTCCTCTATTCCGATCTGATGATGGAGGTTTGATCTTTCATAGTGCCCACGTTCTCCTGTTGTTCCACTTTTTTTGTATTTTTAAATTTTTCATAATCTTTACTTGAGGTTTTTAGTTGGTTTGTGTTATCTTCCAGGTGTTGATATTCTTTGTCTGCGTTCGCCTCCATTCTGCGTTCTGAGGCTTTTTTTTCCATTCCTTTCCTTTATTATATTGTTGATTTTTTTTTTTATCCATTTTTCATTTCATCTTCTGATTGTCTGTATCCGCTCAGGTATTTCCACTTCCTTTTGGAGACTTCTCAAACTCTTCTTTTTGTAGCTTTTTGCTTTGCTGGTTGTTTTACTTATCTTTTTCAACATGGGGTATCTTTTCAGTGTTTCCACTTTCCTTCTGGATTGTTCATTCTCAGTCTCCTCTAGGATCCTTGTTGAGTTTTTACATTCTCTCGCCTAAGATCATCCTGACTTGTCTTTAGTCATTTTTGATTTCTGTGAGTATGCGCCACAATTGTACTTCTGAATAGCTCGTGTCCGGGCGTCCCCAAGAGGATCCAAACGGTGTAGGAATCGTCCAAGGGTGGTAGAGCTTGGGTAGGGAATTATCCTGCACTTTCCCATGTCTGTCTCTCTTATGTGTCCCTAGCATGTGGGGTTTCTCTTGCCTGTATTGAGATGGTGTCCCAAAAAAAAATGCCTCTTCGCTGTATTGAAGGCTTGCTTTTGCTTGCTTCCTCCTTCAATGCCTTAGTTGTTTGATGTGTTTTTCTTTGTCTCTACTTTCCTCCGTTGCGTAGAGGGTGTTGACTTGTCCTAGTTTTAGAGGCTTTCTTTGGATGTCTAACTCACTCTTCCCTTCTGTTCGGTAGAAGGTTCTCCGAAGGAATCCACTTGGACACTCCTTTGGCAATCCAATTGAGGGGAGGTTTGATTCCTGTTTATGCGTCGCGGGTACCTGTTGCTTCAGGTGGTCTTGGGAAAGTCCCCATCTAGCTCTGGTCAAGTCTCCAGTGGCATACAGGGCCGGAGCCGTTTATACCAGCTAGGAGGACAACTCCACCCCCACAGCCACAAAGAACAATTAAGTCAAAGACAACTAAACAAACCACAATCCGCCTGTGCTGAAGCACACCAGCTCCTACCTGTGCTTTCAGGTGTCTTGGGAATCCCCGATCTCCCAACGTAACTCTTAAAGCACAAAAACCAGCTTTCTGATGGATGAATGGAGGTGGATCCTTTCCTCGAAACTTAACTTGCCACAGTGGGAAAGGGAAATTCTTTTTCCTGAAATGAAGATGCCTACCCAAGAGGAATAGAACTGGGGTGAGAAAAGACACATCTAACCTAAAGACTTCCTAAAGAACAAAACCAACAAAAGAAAAGAAAGATAGGGAGCAGTCCTCTACAACTATTAGGAGACATGGCTCCAGGGGAGGAAAGGAAGCAGAAAACAAAACGAGCACATGGCACTGGCAGGTTCTCTCCAAGCCCCTTCTGTATTTAAGGATTACAATGACTTGTTCCTATTTACCAGGAACCCTTCCTCTGCTATAGGGAGAGTCAGGCTGAGAACCACTAATCAGCTCTTCCTTATGAAAAGAAGCCCCAGTCTGGCTTCAAAATGGCAATCCTCTCATCTAGCCGTTATAGTGCTAGAATTACAAGCATGTGAGGACCATGCGCCAGATGAGAAGGCCTTTTAAGAAGAAAATAGGAGTGCTTCAGAAATGGCTCTAGTGGCTAACAGTGTATACTCCTCCTACAGAGGATCTGAACTTGCTTCCCAGCACTCATGTCTGGTCAGCTCACAACTCACTCCCTAAAATTCAGCTCTTCTGGCCCCCATGGTCACCAGCACACTATACACACAACCACATTACACACATGCTTAAGAAATAAGCCAGGCAGGTGTGCACGGCCTTTAATTCAGCACCAAGGAGGCAAAAGCAGGTGGATCTCTTGGAGTTTCAGCGCCAGCGTGATCTACATAGCACTCCTAGGCCAGCGTGGGACTAAAGGGAGACCGTGTCTCAAAAGACCCAGAAAAAAATGTAATAAATAATAAATTTAAAAAAAGCCGGGCGTGGTGGCGCACGAGCCTTTAATCCATAGCACTGGGGGGAGGCAGAGGACAGGCGGATCTTTTGTGAGGTTCAAGGCGCAAGCCGCTGGCTACAGAGTAAAGTTCCAGGGACAGCTGGAGCTCGGGTAACCCGTCCCTCAAAAAAGACAAAAAAAAAAAAAAAAAAAAAAAAAAAAATTAAAAAATGTTGATCAAGTGGTGGTTATGGCAACATAGCCTTTAATCCAAGCACACCGAGGGGGAGAGGTACAAGGATTTCTGTTGAGTTCCAGGCCAGCTGGGCTATAAGAGAGACCCTCTGTTAAAAACAAAAAAAAAAAAGGGGGGGGGCTGGAGAGATAGCCTAATGTTAAAGCACCAACTGCTCTTGCAGAGACCCGTGTCGTACCCACACCCACATGATGGGCGGCTAAGAACTGTCTTAACTCCAATTCTCAGGAGAACTCCAGGTCCAGGGATCCCAATCCTCTCCTGTCTGGGGACCGTCCAGCAGCGATTGCATAGACACAGGTGCACAGACCCTCAATGCAGACAGTATATTCCTACACATACAAAAAATAAAATTAAGAAAAAAAGAAAGACAAGAAAGAAAGAAAGAAAGAAAGAAAGAAGAAAGAAAGAGAGAGATAAGAAAGAGAAAGAAAGNAAAAGTAATGGCCTTCTTTGTCTCTTCTGATTTCTTTTACTTTGAAGTCTATTTTGTCTGACATTAAAATAGCAACACCTGGAGAGATGTTGCTAGATCTCTCCACCTGGCTGGAGAGATGGCCTAGCGGTTAAGAGCACCGACTGCTCTTGCAGAGGACCTGGGTTCGATCCCCAGCACCCACATGGCGGCCGAGAACTGTCTGTAACTCCAATTCCAGGAGAACTCCAGTTCCAGGGGAATCCGACACCGTCTTCTGACCTCCGAGGCATTGCACAACATGGGTGCACAAACCTACACGCAGACAATATATTCATACACATAAACAAATAAATAAAATTAAATTTAAAAAAAATAGCAACACCTGCTTTCTTTTTGGTACCATTTGCTTGGAATATTTTTTTCCATCCTTTCACTTTAAGGTGGTGCCTATCCTTGAAGATTCGTTTCTTGTAGACAGCATATCGATGGGTTCTGTTTCCTAATCTAATCTCCCAGTCTATGTCTTTTGATTGGGGAATTTAGTCCATTCATATTTAAGGTTATAAGTGATAGGTTTGTGTTGCTTCCTTTCACCTTATTTTTTTTTTATTTTTTTTCTGTATGTGTATGAATGTACTGTCTGCATGCAAGTGTGTGCACCCGTGTCATGCAATGCCGCGGATGTCAGAAGAGGGTGTCGGATTCCCCTGGAACTGGAGTTCTCCTGGAATTGGAGTTTCAGACGGTTCTCGGCCGCCATGTGGGTGCTGGGGATCAAACCCAGGTCCTCTGTAAGAGCGGTCGGCGTTCTTAACCCCTAGGCCATCTCTCTAGCCCTTCCTTTCACCTTATTATCCATTTGCAGTTTTCAACTAGGTTTCTACTTCTGCAGTTACATTTTTATTAATTTCTCTTTCTAGGTGCCTGGGGATAGTTGTTGCTTTCTTTTGTCCTTTGAATTGCTTCAAGTATTCTCTGAAGAATTGGTTTTCCAGACATATATTCATATATTCTTTTTTTTTATTTTTTTATTTTGTGTATGAATGTACTGTCTGCATGCAAGTCTGTGCACCCGTGTTGTGCAATGCCGCGGAGGTCAGAAGAGGGTGTCGGATTCCCCTGGAACTGGAGTTCTCCTGGATTTGGAGTTTCAGATGGTTCTCAGCTGCCATGTGGGTACTGGGGATCGAACCTGGGTCCTCTGTAAGAGCAGTCAGCGCTCTTAACCGCTAGGCCATCTCTCCAGCCCCCATATATTCTTTCATCTGTTTATGTCATGGAAGATTTTTCTCTCTCCTTCAACTTTAATCAACATTTTTGCTGGGTATAGTAATCTAGGTTGGCATCTATAGTTCTTTAACACTCGGAATGCTTTGCTCCACCTTCTTCTTGCTTTCATAGTTTGCACTGAGAAGTCAGTGGTAATTCTGATAGGTTTCCCCTTATATGTAACTTGTTTTTCTCTTGTGGCTTTCAGAATTTTGTTTTTGTTTTGGGCATCTGACATTTAACCTATGGTATGGCATGGAGAGTTTCTTTTCTGATCTTGTCTGTTTGGAGTTCTATGTGCTTCTTTTTTTAATTTTCTTTTTTATTTATTTTTGTATGTGTATGAATGTACTGTCTGCATGTAGGTTTGTGCACCCGTGTCATGCAATGCCGGGGAGGTCAGAAGCAGGTTCCCTTGGAACTGGAGTTCTCCTGGAATTGGAGTTACAGACGGTTCTCAGTTGCCATGTGGGTGCTAGGGATCGAACCTGGGTCCTCTGCAAGAGCAGTTGGTGCTCTTAACCACTAGGCTATCTCTCCAGCCCCCTATGTGCTTCTTGTATTTGTATTTTTTTAGTTTGAGGAAATTTTCATCTATTATTCTGTTGAAGATCTGATCAATACCATTCTCTTGGGATTCTTCTCCTTCCTCTATTCCTATGATGTGGAGGTTTGATCTTTTCATAGTGTCCCACGGTTCCTGGTTGTTCCACTTTTTTGTATTTTTAAATTTTTCATAATCTTTACTTGAGGTTTTTAGTTGTTTTGTGTTATCTTCCAGGTCTGATATTCTTTGTTCTGCTTCCTCCATTCTGCTTCTGAGGCTTTTTCCATTCCTTTCCTCTTGATTGGATGAGTGTGTGATTTCCTTTTTCATTTCATCTTCTGATTTCTTCAGTATTTCCACTTCCTTTTGGAGCTTCTCAAACTCTTCCTGTAGCTCTTTGCTTTGCTGGCTGGTTTCCTTATCTTTTTCAACATGGGATCTTTTCAGTGTTTCCACTTCCTTCTGGATTTGTCATTCTCTCTCTCTAGGTCCTTGTTGAGTTTTTCATTCTCTCTCCTAAGATCTCTGACTTGTTCTTTATAGTCTTTGATTTCTTTGAGTATGTCCACAATTGTACTTCTAATATCTGTGTCCTGAGCCATCCCCAGAGGGATCCCACTGTAGGAATCTTCCACAGGGTTGGTAGAGCTTGGTATGGAATTATCCTGCACCTTTCCCATGTTTTCTCTTCTTTGTGTCCCTGGCATGTGGGTTTCTCTTTGCCTGTATTCCAATGTGAATCCCAAATGCCTCTTCACTGTATTGAAGGCTTGCTTTGCTTGCCTCCTTCAGATGCCTTAGTTGTTTGATTTGTTTTTCTCCTTTTCTCCTTGCTTATGGAGTGTTGACTTGTCTAGTTTTAGGCTTTCTATTGGATGTCTAACTCACTCTTCCCTTTCTGTTCTGAAGGTTCTCCAAAGAATCCACTTGGACACTCCTTCGGCAATCCCAGTTAGTGTTGGTTCCTGTTTAGCCTGCGCTCCGGTACCTGTGCTTCAGGTGGTCTTGGGAAATCCTGATCTCAAGTCTCTCAGTGGCAACAGGCCCACCTTTTATACCAGCTAGGAGGACAGCTCCACCCCCACAGCCACACAAGCCAATCAAGCCAAAGACAATCAAACCAAACAATCCGCCTGGCTGAAGCACCCAGCTCCTACCTGTGCTTCAGGTGGTCTTGGGAAATCCCCGATCTCCCAACTTAACTCTTTAAAGCACAAAAACCAGCTTTCTATGGATGAATGGATGGATCCTTTCCTCTGAAACTTAACTTGCCACAGTGGGAAAGAGGAATTCTTTTCCTGAAATGAATGCCTACCCAAGAGGAAATAGAACTGGGGTGAGAAAAGAATCCATCTAACCTAAAGACTTCCTAAAGAACAAAACAACAAAAAGAAAAGAAAGATAGAGCATTCCTCTACAACTATTAGGAGACATGGCTCCAGGGGAGGAAAGGAAGGCAGAAAACAAAACTCAGCACATGGCACTGGCAGGTTCTCTCCAAGCCCCTTCTGTATTTAAGGATTACAATGACTTGTTCCTATTTACCAGGAACCCTTCCTCTGCTATAGGGAGAGTCAGGCTGAGAACCACTAATCAGCTCTTCCTTATGAAAAGAAGCCCCAGTCTGGCTTCAAACTGGCAATCCTCCTATCTAAGCCTTATAAGTGCTAGAATTACAAGCCTGTGAACCATGCCCAGATGAGAAGGCCTTTTAAGAAGAAAATAGGAGTGCTTCAGAAATGGCTCAGTGGCTAACAGTGTATACTCCTCCTACAGAGGATCTGAACTTGCTTCCCAGCACTCATGTCTGGCAGCTCACAACTCCCTCCCTAAAATTCCAGCTCTTCTGGCCCCCATGGTCACCAGCACATATACACATACACACATACACACATGCTTAAAAATAAGCCAGGCATGGTGGTGCACGCCTTTAATTCCAGCACTCAGGAGGCAAAAGCAGGTGGATCTCTGTGAGTTCAAGGCCAGCCTGATCTACATAGCAAGCTCCAGGCCAGCTGGGACTAAAGGGAGACCTTGTCTCAAAAAGACCCAAAAAAATGTAATAAATTTAAAAAAGCCGGGCGTGGTGGCGCACGCCTTTAATCCTAGCACTGGGGAGGCAGAGGCAGGCGGATCTTTGTGAGTTCAAGGCCAGCCTGGTCTACAGAGTAAGTTCCAGGACAGCTGGAGCTACAGGGAGACCCTGTCTCAAAAAGACAA
>VZQC01012470.1:1664491-1686069 GCA_009823505.1 Rhizomys pruinosus | reverse complement strand
TTTTTTTGGTCTTTTCGAGACAGGGTCTCCCTGTAGCCCCAGCTGTCCTGGAACTCGCTCTGTAGACCAGGCTGGCCTTGAACTCACAAAGATCTGCCTGCCTCTGCCTCCCAAGTGCTAGGATTAAAGGCACATGCCACCACGCCCAACCCTCCCCTTCTTTCTTTCTCCATCAGGTTTGGCAAGCTACAGAGCCAAAGTTTCTCCATAACCAGCCTAGCCTGTATGTGTAGAGAATATGACACACACAAATGCCACACATGATTAAGTAGCTTTTCCAAAATAAACAAAGGCCGGCCAGCTGCGACTAAAGGGAGACCCTGTCTCAAAAAGACAAAAAAATAAATAAAAATAAAATAAAATAAACAAAGGCCCCAGGAATCTGGCCTTTCCAACCAGACGTACATTCTATTATTTCTTTCATGGAGGTCTGAAGTTGCAGATTTAACACAACCTCTTCTTCAGTCCCCAGCCTGATACCTAGAAAGTCACCAGTGACCCTCAATGTCAGGAATATTATTATTCCCACTTCATTAAAAGCAGGGCTTTGTTCTCCAGGACTCACCATTATGGCATTGTCTTACCTATACACAGATGCTCTGCGTGCAAACACACATACACAATAATAATAAACATTTTTATCTATTTTTTAGTTCATTGTCAGAAAATAATAAGCATTTTATTTATTTTTTTTATTTTGGTCTTTTTGAGACAGGATTTCCCTGTAGCTCCAGCTCTCCTGGAACTCACTCTGTAGACCAGGCTGGCTTTGAACTCACAAAGATCCACATGCCTCTGCCTCCCAAGTGCTAGCATTAAAGGCATGCACCACCACACCCGGCTATTTTATTATTTTTTATGTGTATGAGTGTACTGTCTGCATGCAGGTTGGTGCACCCGTGTCATGCAATGCCTCAGAGGTCAGAAGAGGGCGTCGGTTTCCCCTGGAACTGGAGTTAAAGACAGTTCTCAGCCACCATGTGGGTGCTGGGGATCGAACCCGGGTCCTCTGCAAGAGCAGTCAGTACTCTTAACCGCTGAGGCATCTCTCCAGCCCAGAAAATAATAAACGTTTTAAAAACTTGGGAGGCAGAGGCAGGCGGATCTTTGTGAGTTCAAGGCCAACCTGGTCTACAGAGCGAGTTCCAGGACAGCTGGGCCCATAAGGAGACCCTGTCTCAAAAAGACAAAAAAAAAAAAAAACTGTCAGTATATAATACATTTTTCTTTTGTCTTTTGTCTTTTTAAGACAGGGTCTCCCTTTAGTCCCAGCTGGCCTGGAGCTCTCTATGTAGACCAGCCTGGTCTTGAACTCACAAGGATCCGCCTGCCTCTGCCTACCAAGTTCTAGGATTAAAGGCGTGTGCCACCACACCTGGCAATACATTTTTCTACAATGGTCTATGTATAGTATTAAACACAAGTCATAGCCAGGCGTGGTGGCACATGCCTTTAATCCTAGCACTCAGGAGGCAGAGGCAGGTGGATCTTTGTGAGTTCAAGGCCAGCCTGATCTACAGAGTGAGTTCCAGGACAGCTGGGGCTACAGGGAGACCCTGTTTCGAAATGACAAAAAAAAAAAAAAAGTTATAACTGCCCCCCCCAAAAAAAATCTCATGTTCTACTGAGCACTTCATATGTGTGAGGCTCCCCATGTTCTACTGAGCACTTCATATGTGTGAGGCTTCTCCATGCAATGTCTTTACATTAAACAAGTCATGTAGTCACTTTTTTTTTGGTCTTTTTGAGACAGGGTCTCCCTTTAGTCCCAGCTAGCCTGGAGCTACCTATGTAGACCAGGCTGGCCTTGAACTCACAGAGATCTGCCTGCCTCTGCCTCCCAAGTGCTGGGATTAAAGGCCTGTGCCCCACCACACCTAGCCATTTAGTCTGAGTTGGCTTGAAACACTATATATTCCAGGGTGGCCTTAAACTCCCAATTCTCCTGCCTCCAAAATTCTAGGATTACAGGCATGTGACACCATCACAAGCCTACAAACCTCTGAAGTAGATACTAGTATTATTCTCAATTTAGAGATGAAGAAAGTACATCAGAAAGCACCCAGGCTCTGGGAGAATTTCTTGAGCCCAGGAATTTATAATATGGTGGTTAACCCAAAGACTATCTGAATCTAGGTGATAAGTCTAAAATCAAAGTTACAGCATACAAAGTAGCGTAGACTAGGAATTATCCATGTGTGCTGGATATTTTTAGTCATGAGAAAAGGGAACCACAGTGGAGGGACTACCTCTATAGGGGCTACCTTCACAGGATTGGCCTGTGGTCCTGTCTGTGAGGCATTTTCTTGATTGGTAATTGATGCAGGAGGGCCTAGCCCACTTACTGGCACTGTTATCCCTTGACAGATGGGCCTGTACTATATCAGAAAGGTAGCTGAGCAAGCCAGTAAGCACTGTTCTCCATGGTCTCTGTTCAGTACCTGCCTCCAGGTTCCTGCCTCAAGTTCTTGGCTACAAGCCAGTAAGCACTGTTCTCCATGGTCTCTGTTCAGTACCTGCCTCCAGGTTCCTGCCTCAAGTTCTTGGCTACTTTTCTCAAAAACAGACTGTGCCTTGGAAGTATAAGATGAAATAAACCATGTCTTCCCCAAGTTACTTTTCGTCATTGTTTGTTTGTTTGTTTGTTTTCCAGACAGGGTCTCCCTGTAGTCCCAGCTGTCCTGGAATTCACTCTGTAGACCAGGCTGGCCTTGAACTTAAAAAGATCCGCCTGCCTCTGCCTCCTAAGTGCTAGGATTAAAGGCGTGCACCACCACGCCCGGCTAGGTCAGTGCTTTATTATAGAAACAGAAAGCAAACTAGAAATAGTGTCTCATAAGCCATTTGCCAAATACAAAATGAAAAGATACCTCGGTACAAGACCTGGTGTTCCATGTTGACTGGCACACCCACATCCACCTCCTAAAAACCACTAGCCACTGTAGAGCCAAACTCTGGGTCACTAGAGGTACAAAGGCCACCTAAGTTAATAACCACCACCGACCCCAACAGGAATACGAAGTAAAAATAACAAACAGCCGGGCGTGGTGGCACACGCCTTTAATCCTAGCACTTGGGAGGCAGAGGCAGGCGCATCTTTGTGAGTTCAAGTCCAGCCTGGTCTACAGAGTGAGTTCCAGGACAGCTGGGGCTACAGGGAGACCCTGTCTCGAAAAGACCACAAAAATAAATAAATAAATAAATAAATAAATAAATAAATAACTGAAAAGCCAGGTCCCAATTTTTGTTGTCACCAGTTCTAAAAACTTGCAACATAACATAACGGCCAGGAATCACTCAGATGTAATTGAAAATTGTCTTCCAGCCAACCCTCACATGCTCAAAATACTAAATGACATAACGGCTTAACAGAAGGCTACAAAGCAGAAATGAACACTGGCTGTCAAAAAAACCTCCACTGCATCTTAAAGGGAAGGTTGCTGAAACTTTATCCCCAACTCTCCTGACCTTCTCCAGTTCGTCCCTGTAATAAGAAAAGCAGAGCAATAGGAGGTTAAGGGAGAAGCGGCCCTGGGTAAAAGCCTTGCATCTTTTCAAAGGTGATGCAACAGGGTCAGACAGACCCTGGGAAGGAGAAAGCCAGTGTCCCGCTGGGAACCTCCAGGGATGCAGGTTTCGCAGTCCTGGGTGGCGGGCTGAGAATAGCCAGGAGAAAGACTCTGAGAGGGCACGCAGCAGCTGGAGCAAGTCAGGAGGCGGGAAGAGGCCGCGAGGGGTGGACACCGGCGGGACCCGCTGGCAGAGGTGGAGGGGAGGACAGGGTGACCTGCTGGGGAGCCGGCGGGCGCCGAGGGCTCGAGGACCAGCAGGGGAACCCGGTCCTGGGGCTGCAGGAGTGCGAAGACACGGGCCCCGCCAGGGAAGAACGCGGCTGGGACAACCGCCGGCAGGCACGAGTGGAAGCGGGGCCGCCTGGAAAGCAGGGCCGAGCCCAGGGTGAGGGAGGTCGGGAGAGTGAAGAAGGGCCCCGCCGCGGGGCCCGCTCGCTCACCGGGACAGGTGTTTCAGGATCTGCTTCTTAATGATCCCCGCCATGCCAGAGCCGTAGCCCGCGTGGACGGCGGGCGGACGGGCGGACAGCTGCGGCCTCCTCAGGCGTGGAGAAAAGGAGCCCCCTCACCTCCCCGCGATGATGAAACCAGCCGCCGCCGCCACTGCAGCCGCCATGGCGCTCTGTCGCTCGTGCCGCGGCCCGCAGAGTTCCGCCACGTTCCCACCCACCCGCGCCGCGCGGCAGTAGCCGGCGGAGAAACACCGCGACCGCGCGCCGCCCTTTAGGCTCGCGACGGCGCAGGCTAGCAACTGGCGGTGGTGACTGGAACACGCGCCGCTGCAGAGGTTCACGCGGCGAGAGGCGGGGCCCACAGCGTGAGGGCGGGGCCTGTGCAAGCTAGGTAAGCGACAGAGGGCGGGGTCTGAGGTGACCGCGGGCCTACCGAGCCTAGACGAGGGGCAGGGCTTACGGGGCACGCGACAGCCAATGAGTAGGCTTCGAGTGTGGGGCCTACATAGGGCCTGAGCTACCGAGAAGCTTGGCGTGCGGGGTGAGGAGACTGGCTGGCGCAGCTTAGAGTGCAGAGGCATAGGCATAAGCGAGGAGGCGGGGCTCGCCTGGGACGGGGCTAGCCTGGGGACGGGGCCCCAGCAGGAGCCATGTGACTTGAGGAGGGGGGGGTACGTACTCTGAAGAAGGTACTCTGGGCTGGAGGAGTGGTCTGGCTCCACCCTCCCAGAAGGCCTGAGGCCTCACCTGAGAACTTAAAGCATTTAGTTCACAGAAGTCCACTTCAAGTCCGGGGTTACAGAGCAGGCATTGGTCATTTTTGCGGGGGAGATCTCTTTTTGGCAGGAATCCGTTTCTTTTAGGAGCAGCTCACGAAGGTCAGTGTCCGCTCCTCGCTTGTTTCTCCCACGCATCCACTTATTTTTTTTTTGTTGAGCATCCACTCTGTTCCAGGAATTGGAAATTAGGCTAGACAGTACTGTCTAGAAGCCCTGGGTCGATTTTTTGTCTAAGCCTGTCGAGAAACATGGCTGAAGACCCAAGTGCAAAGCAGAGTCAGTAGATGGTTAAAATTACCACGGACTTGGGCTGCAGAAGTGGCTTAGCCATGAAGAGGAGCGAAGTTCCATTCCCTGCACCCACATAGCAGCTAACAACCATGTATAACTCCAGTTCCGGGGGTCCATCGCCCTCTTCTGACCTCCATGGGCATTGCATTACACTGGTGCACTTACATCCATGCAGGCAATACACTCATACATTTAAAATTAAAATTAAGGAACTGAAGAGATGGCTCAGCAGTTAAGAGCACCGACCGCTCTTGCAGAGGACCCGGGTTCGATTCCCAGCACCTACATGGCGACTAAGAACCGTCTTTAACTCCAGTTCCAGGGGAATCCGACGCCCCCTTTGACCTCCGCAGCATTGCAAAACACGGGTGCACCAACCTACATGCAGACAGTACATTCATACACATAAAAAAATAATAAAAAAAGAAAATTCCATCTAAGAAGACCCTGTTAAAATAAAAAATAAGATCCTGTAAATAAAATAAAATTGAGGCTGGGTGTGGTGGCACACACCTTTAATCCCAGAACTCTGGAGGCAGAGGGAGAGGCAGGCAGATCTCCGTAAATTCAAGGCCAGCCTGGTCTACAAAGTGAGTTCCAGGATAGCTGGGACTACAGGGAGATCCCATCTCAAAAAAGACAAAATAATAATAGTAATAATAAAATAAAATTGCAGGGTGTGGTGGCGCACGCCTTTAATCCTAGCGCTTGGGAGGCAGAGGCAAGCAGATCTTTGTGAGTTCAAGGCCAGCCTGGTCTACAGAGTGAGTCAGGACAGCTGGGACCACAGGGAGACCCTGTCTCAAAAAGAGCAAAAAATAAAAAAGCAAATAAATAAATAAACTGATTGGTTGTGAAGCCCTTTGGGGAGTGAATGCCCTCCCCCAGGACTGAGATGCACCCCCCAGGACTGGGAAAGTTCATCTTGACCTGAAACAGCTTTAGGAACTGGGAACTCAAGAGCACAATGTGTTCTTCTGATTAAGGTGTGGAGCAAAGATAGTCATGGGAACCAGGCTTACTTTAGCTGACTTAATTTTACAGTTAACTCCTTTTTAATTTTATTTATTTTTGTATGTGTATGAATGTACTGTCTGCGTGTAGGTTTGTGCAACTGTCGTGCAATGCCTCGGAGGTTAGAAGAGGGTCTCAGATTCCCCTGGAACTGGAGTTCTCCTGGAATTGGAGTTACAGACAGTTCTTTTTTTTTTTTTTTTTTTTTTTTTTTTTTTTTCCGGTCTTTTCGAGACAGGTCGCCTGTTAGCCCCAGCTGTCATGGAAACTCCACTCTGTAGACCAGGCTTGGCTTTGAACTCACAAAGGGGCTGGAGAGATGGCCTAGCGGTTAAGAGCGCCGACGCTCTTGACAGAGGACCAGGGTTTCGATCCCCAGCACACACTGCAGCCGAAGAACTGTTTATCTGAAACTCCAATTCCAGGAGAAGACCTCCAGTTCCGCCGGGAATCGACAGCCCCTCGTCTGACCTCCGCTGCATTAGCACGCGCTACGAGGCACAGACTCTGCATGCAAGTACAGTGCATTCATACAATTATGACAATAGAAATAAATAAAATTAAAGAAATAAAATATAAATTAAATAATAGTTTGAACTCACACAAGACTCGGCTGCCTCCTGGCTCCCAATGCTAGGATTAAAGGCATGCGGCCCCAGCGCACCCGGAGTTACAGACAGAGTTATCTTAGCTCGCCATGTGGGTGCTGGGGATCGAACACTGGGTCCTCTGCAAGAGCGTCAGTGCCTTAACTGCGTAGGACTCTCGCCACGCCCCTGATTACTTCTTTATGATCTGTTCCCAATACAAGGAGATCCAATTCCTCTAGTCCCCAAGGCACCTAAGCTAACAGGTACAAACCCACAGACACATACCTAAAAATAAATTTTAAATATTAAAAATAATATCCCAATACTGATCTTGGAAGTGGTGATACACACCTTTAATCCCTGCACATGGGAGGCAGAGGCAGGAGATCTCAATTTGGTCCAGGTCAGCCTGATCTACATAGCAAGTTTCAGGCCAGCTGGGACTATAGGGAGACCCTGTACGCCTATAAAAAACAAGGGGATGGAGAGACGGCTCAAGGGTTAAGAGCATGACGAGCTCTTGCAGAGGACACCGGGTTCAATCCCCAACACCACATGGCGGCTAAAACCAGTCTGTAATCTCAATTCCAGGAGAACTCCAGTTCCAGGAGAATGCAACACCCTCTTCGCCGATGCAAGGCATTGCATGACACGTGGGTGCACAACCTACATCAGACAGTACACTCATACACATACAAAAATAAAAAAATTAAAAAAATATAAATCTTAATAAAATATATAATTTCGTGTCGCTTAGAGACATATACAAATTGGAACGATACAGAGAAGATTAAGCTGAAGGATGACACGCAAATTCGGAAGCGTTCCATATTTTAAAAAAAAAAAAAAAAAAAAGAAAAAAATATATAATTCTAAAATGCAAAATTCCTCAGCCTCAGATCTACTAAACTAAAATCTAAAACCTGTATTTGAAAGCTAAGAGAGGAAGATTACAAGCCTGAGGCCAGCTTTAACTCTACCTCCAAAAACAAATCTTGAATATTTTGAAAAAGGACCCTTGTGATTCTGATTCCATCAGCCAAATCTGTAAATTGATGGTTTAGAGCCACTTTCTGCAATAATGCTGCTACAATAACATTAGTTTGCAAGTGACAATTTGTTTTTTGTGATTTTTTTATTTTGTCTTTTTGAACAGGGTCCTCCTGGAGTCCCCAGCTCCGACCCTGGGGAGCTTACTATGATGACCAAGCTTGGCTTCGAACTCACAAGTTTCCACTCTGCCTCTGCTCCCAAGTGCTGGGATTAAGTGTGCACCAACGCCGCCTGGCCGAAGCCATCTTTCTGGCCCCAGACACGGGCATTGTGTTTTGATTACATATTTAAGAAGGCACTGTGAGATTTGTGGGGCTTAGAGGACAACTTGCAGGAGTTGTGTTCTTTCCTTCCACTACCCAACTCCATGGGTTCTGGGGATTAACTCAGTATAAATGGCAGCAAGCATCATTACCCAATAAGCCATCCTACCAACCCTTTGAATTCTTGGTTATGTTTCTATTTTTTTCTTTCTTTTTGGAAGATGATAAGTAATTTTTTTTTTTTTTTTGAGACGAGTCTCCCTGTAGACTTAGCTGGCCTGGAACACACTATGTAGATCAGGCTGCCTTACAACTCACAAAGATACCAACCTGCCTGCCCCCCAAGGGCTGGGATAATAAGGCATGCACCACCATGCCCAAGGGACATAGTATTTGATTAGTTGTTCTTACGTGCTCAATCGCGCTGACTTATAGACAAATAGCACAGCCAATACAGCCTATTGTAAAATTAAGGCAATATTGTCCCTCATCTGAACAACACACTTTCCTGCTCTCAGGCATTTCTAGTGGGAAGATAAATAAGTCTTCTGACCTAAATCCAGGGATGGCTGTAAATTCCAATAATAAGTGTGGAGTTATGGAAAACATTGTTATCCTGAAACAGAATTTTTTAAAAAACACGTTATTATTTGCCATGTTCTAAGTTGTATTGCCTCGCATGTGTATAGTGTACCCATGTCATGAATGCCTACAGAGTGCAAAAAGGGCATTCAGATCCTCAGAGAAATAGAGATACAAGATAGTGGTGTAAACCACCATGTGGGTGTGGGAATCAAAACTTGGCTCGCTAGAGCATGAGTACTCTGCTGTTGACCCATCTATCCAGCCCCCCTTATAACCAGCCAATTTTACTATGGATATACCCATGATTCTGAAATACCAGAGCTTAGCCGCTAGTCTAAATACCTAGTTTATTATAAAAAAGACTGCATGAGCTGGCTTGTGGTACACACCTGTATCCCCCGTATTCAGCGAGGCAGAGCAGGCGGATCTTGTGAGTTCAAGGCCAAGCCTGTCTACAAGTTCCTGGCCAGACTGGGCTCAGGAGACCCCGTCTCAAACAAGACCCAAAAAAAAATCCAAACCAAAACCAAAACCAAAAGATGTCTATTGTTTATCTGCGACCAAATTCCAGAATGCTGAGGGGGATTTTCTTCGCAGTAGCGGTGGCTTTGAAGTCATTTCTTTTCTGTTGATATTGCTGTATATTATTTAACACCTTCTATCCACTGCTAATTCAAGACATCTATGCTGGAGCAAGTGGCTTCACATGGGTTTACAGGACTGGGTGCTCACTCCTCAGTGGATTTCACTTATTTCTCACATTCTCTCTTGTCAGCAAATCCAGCTCTGAAGGGTCACTCAGTGTCATCTTGATCATCCAGCCATCTTCCATAACAGGATGTACTGACGAGCCCTAGATCTTCTGCATGTGCTTCGTAACTTCAGTTATCTCTCCCTCCCAATAGCAGAGAATTGAGTTCGCTGGCAGCTTTCACACTCTCTAAAGCACCAAACTCATCCTGCTTCTTCAATTTTGTTCCAACTTAGGCAGACAATAGTAAACAACATCTCCCAAAGATTCCTGTAAAAAGTTGCTGACTCCCACTGTTCCGTTTTTTACTTTTTGTCTTTGGTGAGACAGGGTCTCCCTGTACCATCTGTCCTGGGAACAGTTTGACCAGGATGCTTGAACTCATCAGGATTCCACTTGTCCTCTGGCCTTGGGAGTGCTGGGATTGAGGTGTGACACCAGACCAGCCCAGCTGATTCCCCCTGTTCTCTGTTGTTATCCATTCATGTTTCTCTGTAACAGCACAGAGCTAGAGTGGTTCCAGTGCGGGGCCAACAAGGTGATGGTGGTGGGGGGGGCGGACCTGGGCTGTGATGGGTGTGACGGCCTGTGGCTGGCAGGGCAGTCCAAGGCCAAGGCCAAGGCCCAAGCACTCCTCACCGGTGCAGGCCAAGATCACAGGGCGTATCGTCACAGGGTATATGTCACCTTTTTGTTGTGTGTGATAGAAACACCATTGACCAAGTGTGTACTTATAAAAGGAGGGATTGTGTGGTGTAGTAGATGGTCCTAATGGTTATTTCTAGCACTGGCCGACCTGACTACCGGCTGCAGAGGACCCGGGTTCGATCCCCACTACCCCCCACATGCGGCTGAGACTGTCTTTGACGCTAGTTCCAGGGACTACCGACACACTCTTTCTGACCGCCCGCGGCATTGCACGACAACGCTTGGGTCTGTCTTAGCAATTCCAGGTCCAGCTGGAACATGGGATACATAGTGAAACCCTGTTCCGTCTGTGGTTACGAACCATATGTATAAATATTATGTGTTATATTGTATGGTGCCTGAGTGTAATATGCACTGTATGTGTGGAGATACATGAGGAAGCCTAAAGAGTGTCAGGTCCTTGAGTAGGTGAGCGTGTATTTTAGGATGGAGCCATCTGAACATGAGTGTGGCTTGGGAACCAATAATCCAAGCCGCACAAACAGCAGCAAGTCTGCCAGCCTAGGTACAGTATAGGGTTTTTTGTTTGTGTTTGTGTGTTGGTGGCAAGAGATAAACTTACCTCTGCCTCGCCTACAGTGTAATAACTTAAGTGCACATGATATCATGTGCAATCCCTGGCGAAGGTTTGAAGAGGGAATGGTGGATCGCCCTGAATTGGGAGTGGACAGAGTAGCTAGCACCAGGGGGCAGAGGCGATAACTGAACTCAGGCCTGGGCAAGAACAACCATGGCTCTTGGAGTACGAGCCCATGGCCCAGCCCCCCAGGAGATGAATGGGATTGGATTTTTGGATTGGGATGGCTGTGTGCGGGAGGGAAAGGGACTGTCTCGGCATGTGGTGGGGGGCACCGTGTTGTGGGGCAAGCCACGGAGGGCAAAGAGGGGTCAGATCCACCGGAACAGGGAGTCAAAGACGGTTCTCAGCCGCCCATGGTGAGGGCGGGGATGCAAACCTGGGTGTCCCGCCGCAAGAGCAGTGCAGAGCTGCTTAACCAGTAAGGCCCCATCTGCTCCAGCCCCTCAAACAGCATTGAGAAAGGCATGCGTACCAAAAATGGCGCATAATGGGCAAGAGAGCGTCTATGCTGCCGGGGGACAGAAGGAGCCATGTGTGGCTGAGAGTGTGGGGGAGGTCTTTGGGGACCTGAAAAGTGAGTTTGTGATTGGAGGAGGGCTAGGCAGTGGAGAAGTCGGAGCCATGCAAGCATGACAGGAATTCGATGCCTAGTACGTAACCCGACACAAGCCAGGCAGGTGTATGGCCCCCTCACACTCAGGAATGGAATGCCTGGGGCAAGCTTACTAGCTAACTGAGCTAGCTAGTGAACTCTGGGTTCAGCAAGAAATCCTGACCCTTAAAATAAGTAAACAAAGTAGAGAGCAACTGGAGCTACCCCAACATCAACCCCTGGCGTCGTAATATGCACACACATCACAACGTATATACGTACAAAAAATAAGTTCCAGATTGAAAAACCTAGCAAGGAATGAAAACCTCAGATTCTATACTCAAGGAATTGAGTTCCGTCCAATACTATGAGCTAGGAAATGGATCTGAAAGTCACATGAGGATACAGCCTATCTGATACTTGCACTATAGTCCTGTAATACTCTGAGCAAAAATCTTATCATACTTGGACTTCTGAGCTATATAACTTCAGCTGACACTGAAAAAGCATATTATTCTAGTTGGGAGCCAAAGCAAACAACCTGCGCAATTTGGCGTACGAATTTTTATTTGCCGTTGGTGTTGTGTAGGTGAGCTGTATTGTCTGCATGTAGGTTGGTGCCCGTGTCCTTGCAATGCTGATGGAGGGTGTCAAGAAGAGGGGTGTCGAGTTCCCTCTGGAACTGGAGTTAAAGACAGTTCTTAGCCACCATGGTGGGTGCTGGGAATCGAACCCAGGTCCTCACAAAAGCATCAGTGCGCTCTAACTCCAGCCTCGACGCCATCTCTCCAGGCCCCCACTACGAGAACTGTTAGAAAGATTTATATTTTTACACAGCCCAGCTGGTGGCACACCAGCCCTTAAAGAAAAAATCCCAAGCAACTTGGGAGGGAGAGCAAGCAGATCTCGTTGAGTTCAAGGCCAACTGGGTCTACATAGCGAGCTAACAGGCCAGCTGGGACTAAGGGAGACCCTGTCTCAAAAAGACAAAAAAACAAAAGAAAAAAAAACTTACTTTTATGCGTGTTCTGCCTGCATATATAGGCATGATGTTAGTGCAATGCCCATGGCGTCAGCAGAGCAGGAACCTGCTTCTCTGCAACGGAGTTACAAAAGGTTGTTCGCCACCCTGTGAGTGCTGAGCATTGAACCTAGTCCCCTACAAGAGCAGTCCAGTGCTCTTAACTGCTGACCCAGTTCTCCGGTCCCTTCAACTGGATATTGGGTTCTACATTGAAGTAGCTTGTGCTAGAAGTTTACTCACTTATGCAGATTCCAAACCAACTGGTCTAGAACTACCAAAAACCTAACTCAGTATAGTTGATAGTTGATCTCTCCTTTTTTTTTTTTTTTTTTTTTTTTTTTTGGTCCTTTTTGAGACAGGGTTCCCTGCACCCGAGCTGTCCTGGAACTTTCTAAAATAAAAGATTTATTTTTTTGAAAAAAAAAATTTTTTTTTTTTTTTTTTTTTTTTTTAAATGTGTATGAATGTAATGTCTACAGGTAGGTTTGTGGACCCGTGTCCTGCATGCAAAACCGCGGAGGTCAGAAGAGGGTGGCAGAGTCTCCTGGAACTGGAGTTAAACCAATTAAGTTAACTGGTTTTTAGCCACCATGCGAGTGCTAGGAACTCAGGTGAGCTCAGGTTCTCTGGAAGAACAGTTGGCACTCTTAACCCCTAGACCATCTCTCACCAGCCTGGAAACTTTCTATGTAGACCAGTGCACCTTGAAAACGCAGAGATACATCTACTTCTGGTTCCAAGTGCTGGATTAAAGGTATACACACCACTATGCCCAGCAATTGTTTCTTTTATTTATTATTCAATATCGTGATTTTATGTGTATGAATGTATTGGCCCTGCATGTACATAAATGTACCCATGTCATGCAAGTACCTGCCATAGGTCGGCAAAAAGAGTCAGGTTCCTTTCCTCACCCACTCCCCTGGACTGGAGTTTTATAGATGAATTGTTAATGTTTAGCTGCCATGTGGGTAGTGAGAACTGGAACCTGGTCCTCTGCAAGAGCAGCCAGTGCTCTTAATCTCTGAAACCATCTCTCTAGGAGGTCATTTTATTTAGATTTAAAAAAAAAAATTGGGGGGCTGGAGCGATGGCTCAGTAGTTACTAGGCACCGCCTGCTCTTGCCAGCGGACCTGGGTTCGATTCCCAGCACCCACAGGGCAGCTAAGAACTGTCTTTACTCCATTCCCCAGGGGAAATCCAATACCCTCTTCCTGACCTCCAAGGCAGTGCATGACACGGGTGTACCTTGACCTACATGCAACATACCATACACAGAATAATAAATAAAGGGGCGTCAAAGATGGCCTAGCGGTTAAGAGCACTGACCGCTCTTGCTGAGGACCCGGGTTTTGATCCCGCAGAGCACCCATATGGTGGCTGAGAACTGTCTTTAACTCCAGGTCCAGGGGAATCAAACACCTCTTCTGACCTCCACAGCATTGCAACGACACGGTTGCACCTACCTACAACCAGACAGTCATACACATAAAAANCCAATTCCAGGAGAACTCCAGTTCCAGGAGAATGCAACACCCTCTTCTGACCTCTGCGGCATTGCACGACACGGGTGCACAAACCTACATGCAGACAGTACACTCATACACATACAAAAATAAATAAAATTTAAAAAAATATAAATCTTAAAATTAAAAATATATAATTTCTAAAATGCAAAATTCCTCAGCCTCAGATCTACTAAACTAAAATCTAAAACCTGTATTTGAAAGCTAAGAGAGGAAGATTACAAGCCTGAGGCCAGCTTTAACTCTACCTCCAAAAACAAATCTTGAATATTTTGAAAAAGGACCCTTGTGATTCTGATTCCATCAGCCAAATCTGTAAATTGATGGTTTAGGCCACTTTCTGCAATAATGCTGCTACAATAACATTAGTTTGCAAGGACATTTGTTTTTTGTGATTTTTTATTTTGTCTTTTTGAGACAGGGTCTCCCTGTAGTCCCAGCTGACCTGGAGCTTACTATGTAGACCAAGCTGGCCTTGAACTCACAGAGTTCCACCTGCCTCTGCCTCCCAAGTGCTGGGATTAAAGGTGTGCACCACCATGCCTGGCCAGAGCCATCTTTCTGGCCCCAGACACAGGAGCATTTGTTTTGATTACATATTTTAAGATGGCACTGTGAGAATTTGTGGGGCTTAGAGGACAACTTGCAGGAGTTGGTTCTTTCCTTCCACTACCCACTACCATGGGTTCTGGGGATTATACTCAGGTATAAATGGCAGCAAGCATCATTACCCAATAAGCCATCCTACCAACCCTGAATTCTTGGGTTATGTTTCTTTTTTTCTTTCTTTTTGGAAGATGATGAGTATTTTTTTTTTTTTTTTGAGACAGAGTCTCCCTGTAGACTTAGCTGGCCTGGAACACACTATGTAGATCAGGCTAGCCTTGAACTCACAGAGATCCACCTGTCTCTGCCCCCCAAGGGCTGGGATTAAAGGCATGCACCACCATGCCCAGGGAGGATGAGTATTTTATTTGTTTCTTACTGTGCTGCAAATCTGCTGCTTGACTATATAAAAATAGCACAGCCAATACAGCCTATTGTAAAATTAAGGCAATATTGTCCCTCATCTGAACAACACACTTTCCTGCTCTCAGGCATTTCTAGTGGGAAGATAAATAAGTCTTCTGACCTAAATCCAGGGATGGCTGTAAATTCCAATAATAAGTGTGAGTTATGAAAACATTGTTATCCTGAAACCAGAATTGTTTTAAAAAACACTTTATTATTTTGTATGTATCAAGTGTATTGCCTGCCATGTATATGTGTACCCATGTCATGCAATGCCTACAGAGGTCAGAAAAGGGCATCAGATCCTCAGGAAATAGAGATACAAGTAGTTGTTAACCACCATGTGGGTGCTGGGAATCAAACCTCTGCAAGAGCAGTGAGTACTCTTGACTGTTGACCCATCTATCCAGCCCCCCTTATAACCACCTTTTACTATGGATATACTCTCATGGATTCTGAATACCAGAGCTTAGCCTCTAGTCTAAATACCTAGGTTTATTATAAAAAAGATGCATGAGCTGGACTTGGTGGTACACACCTGTAATCCCAGTATTCAGGAGGCAGAGGCAGGCGGATCTTTGTGAGTTCAAGGCCAGCCTGGTCTACAGAGTTCCTGGCCAGCTGGGCTACAGGGAGACCCCGTCTCAAAAAGACCCAAAAAAAAAAATCCAAAACCAAAACCAAAACCAAAAGATGTACATTGTTTATCTGCGACCATTAAGAAGCTGAGGGGGATTTTCTTCCAGTAGCAGTGCTTTGAGTCATTTCTTTTCTGTTGATATTGCTGTATATTATTTAACACCTTCTATCCACTGCTAATTCAAGACATCTATGCTGGAGCAAGTGGCTTCACATGGGTTTACAGGACTGGGTGCTCACTCCTCAGTGGATTTCACTTATTTCTCACATTCTCTCTTGTCAGCAAATCCAGCTCTGAAGGGTCACTCAGTGTCATCTTGATCATCCAGCCATCTTCATAACAGGATGTGCTGACGAGCCCTAGATTTTCTGCATGTGCTTCGTAACTTCAGTTATCTCTCCCTCCCAATAGCAGAGAATTGAGTTCGCTGGCAGCTTTCACACTCTCTAAAGCACCAAACTCATCCTGCTTCTTCAATTTTGTTCCAACTTAGGCAGACAATAGTAAACAACATCTCCCAAAGATTCCTGTAAAAAGTTGCTGACTCCCACTGTTCCTTTTTTCTTTTTGTCTTTGTGAGACAGGGTCTCCCTGTAGCCTCAGCTGTCCTGGAACTATGTTGACCAGGCTGGCTTTGAACTCACAGAGATCCACCTGTCTCTGCCTTGGGAGTGCTGGGATTGAAGGTGTACACCATGACCAGCCCAGCTGATTCCCCCTGTTCTCTGTTATCCATTCATGTTTCTCTGTAACAGCACAGAGCTAGAGTGGTTCCAGTGCGGGGCACACAGGTGATGGTGGTGCTGGACCTGGCTGTGATGGGTGTCCAGGCCTGTGGCTGGCAGGGCAGTCCAAGGCCAAGGCCAAGGCCCAAGCACTCCTCACCAGGTGCAGTGCCAAGATCACAGGGGTTCGTCACAGGGTATATTAGTCACCTTTTTGTTGTTGTGATAGAAACACCATGACCAAGGGGACTTATAAAAGGAGGAGTTTGGGGCTGGAGAGATGGCCTAATGGTTAAGAGCACTGCCGACTACTCTTGCAGAGGACCCGGGTTCGATCCCCAGCACCCACATGGCGGCTGAGAACTGTCTTTGACTCTAGTTCCAGGGGAATCCGACACCCTCTTCTGACCGCCCCGGCATTGCACAACACAGCTTGGTCTTCTTAGCAAGTTCCAGGTCAGCTGGAAATGGGACTACATAGTGAAACCCTGTGTCTTTGTGTTACTATATATATGTATATAATATTATGTGTTATATGTATGGTCCTGAGTGTATATGCACTGTATGTGTGGAGATACATGAGGAAGCCTAAAGAGTGTCAGGTCCTTTGGAGCTGTATTTTTAGGTGATTTTGAGCCATCTGACATGGGTGTTGGGAACCAAATCCAAGTCCCCAGAACAGCAGCAAGTCTCCAGCCTTAGGACATAATGGGTTTTTTGTTTGTTTGTTTGTTTGTTTCAAAGAGATAAACTTACCTCTGCCTCCTGCAGGTATATAAGTGCACATATATCATGTGCAATCCCTGCGAAGGTTTGAAGAGGGAATTGGATCTCCTGGAATTGGAGTTACAGATAGTTGTTAGCAGCCATGTGGATGCTGAGAACTGAACTCAGGTCCTTTGCAAGAACAACCAGTGCTCTTAAGTACTGAGCCATTTCTCCAGCCCCAGGAGATAATATTTTATTTTTATTTTTTTATTTATTCTTGTATGTGTATGAATGTACTGTCTGCATGTAGGTTTGTGCACCTGTGTTGTGCAATGCCACGGAGGTCAGAAGAGGGTGTCAGATTCCCCTGGAACTGGAGTCAAAGACTGTTCTCAGCCGCCATGTGAGTGCTGGGGATCAAACCTGGGTCCTCTGCAAGAGCAGTCGGTGCTCTTAACCAGTAGGCCATCTCTCCAGCCCCCTATAACAGCATTTTAAAGGCATTTCTGTACCAAAAATGTCTGCATAATTTGCAAAGATGATTCTCTATTGCTGCCTGTGAGGACAGAAGGAGCCATGTGTCTAGGAGTGTGGGGAGGTCTTTGGGACCTAAAAGTAGTTTCTGAGCTGTGGAGGAGGCTCAGTGGATAAAGTGGTAGCCATGCAAGCATGACAGGAATTCAGATCTCTAGTACCTAAACAAAAGCCAGGCAGGTGTAGTGGCCCCCTCAGCACTCAGGAATGGATTCCTGGGGCAAGCTTACTAGCTAACTGAGCTAGCTAGTGAACTCTGGGTTCAGCAAGAAATCCTGACCCAGTAAACAAAGTAGAGAGCAACTGAGTATCCCCAACATCAACCCCTGGCTTCTAATATGCACACACTCACATACGTATATACGTACAAAAAAAAGTTCCAGATTGAAAACTAGCAAGGAAATGAAAACCTCAGTTCTATACTCAAGGAATTGATTTCCTCCATACTATGAGCTAGGAAATGGATCTGAAAGTCACATGAGGATACAGCCTATCTGATACTTGCACTATAGTCCTGTAATACTCTGAGCAAAAATCTTATCATACTTGGACTTCTGAGCTATATAACTTCAGCTGACACTGAAAAAGCATATTATTCTAGTTGGGAGCCAAAGCAAACAACCTGCTCATTTTGCTAACTAGAATTTTTTTTTTTTTATGTGTATGAGTGTACTGTCTGCATGTAGGTTGGTGCACCCGTGTCTTGCAATGCTATGGGGGTCAAAAGAGGGTGTCAGATTCCCCTGGAACTGGAGTTAAAGACAGTTCTTAGCCACCATGTGGGTGCTGGGAATCGAACCCAGGTCCTCTACAAAAGCAGTCAGTGCTCTTAACCACTGAGCCATCTCTCCAGGCCCACTAACTAGAACTTTTAGAAAGATTTATTTACAGCCCAGCATGGTGGCACACGCCTTTAATCCCAGCACTTGGGAGGCAGAGGCAGACAGATCTCTGTTGAGTTCAAGGCCAACTTGGTCTACATAGCGAGCTACAGGCCAGCTGGGACTAAAGGGAGACCCTGTCTCAAAAAGACCAAAAAACAAAAAAAAAAAAAAATTACTTTTATGAGTGTTCTGCCTGCATATATATGCATGATGTTGTGCAATGCCCATGGAGTCAGAAGAGCAGGCTGCATTCTCTGCAACTGGAGTTACAAAAGGTTGTTAGCCACCATGTGAGTGCTGAGAATTGAACCTAGGTCCCCTTACAAGAGCAGTCAGTGCTCTTAACTGCTGACCCAGTTCTCCGGTCCCTTCAACTGGATATTGGGTTCTACATTGAAGTAGCTTGTGCTAGAAGTTTACTCACTTATGCAGATTCCAAACCAACTGGTCTAGAACTACCAAAAACCTAACTCAGTATAGTTGATAGTTGATCTCTCCTTTNACAACAAAAAAAACTTTTTTAAAGATCTCAGGCAAGAGAGGTAGTTTTATTTATTTATTTATTTTTTAATTTTTTTTTTTATGTGTATGAATGTAATGTCTACATGTAGGTTTGTGCACCCGTGTCGTGCAATGCCGCGGAGGTCAGAAGAGGGTGTCAGATTCTCCTGGAACTGGAGTTAAACACGGTTCTCAGCCGCCATGTGGGTGCTGGGGATCGAACCCAGGTCCTCTGAAAGAGCAGTTGGTACTCTTAACCCCTAGGCCATCTCTCCAGCCCGCCCTGGAACTTTCTATGTAGACCAGGCTAGCCTTGAACTCAGAGATCCATCTACTTCTGGTTCCAGAGTGCTGGGATTAAAGGCATGCACCACTATGCCCAGCCATTGTTTCTTTTATTTATTATTCAATATCTTTATTTTATGTGTATGAATGTATTGCCTGCATGTACATAAATGTACCCATGTCATGCAGTACCTGCAGAGGTCGGCAGAAAGAGTCAGTTTCCCCTGGAACTGGAGTTATAGATGATTGTTAGCTGCCATGTGGGTAGTGAGAACTGAACCTGGGTCCTCTGCAAGAGCAGCCAGTGCTCTTAATCTCTGAACCATCTCTCTAGGTCATTTTATTTAGATTTAAAAAAAAATTGGGGGGGCTGGAGAGATGGCTCAGTGGTTAAGAGCACCGACTGCTCTTGCAGAGGACCTGGGTTCGATTCCCAGCACCCACATGGCAGCTAAGAACTGTCTTTAACTCCGATTCCAGGGGAATCCAATACCCTCTTCTGACCTCCAAGGCATTGCATGACACGGGTGTACCTACCTACATGCAGACAGTACTCATACACATAAATAATAAATAAGGGGCTTCAAAGATGGCCTAGCGGTTAAGAGCACTGACCGCTCTTGCAGAGGACCCGGGTTCGATCCCCAGCACCCATATGGTGGCTGAGAACTGTCTTTAACTCCAGTTCCAGGGGAATCCGACACCCTCTTCTGACCTCCACAGCATTGCACGACACGGGTGCACCTACCTACAACCAGACAGTCATACACATAAAAAATAATAAGGGGCTGCAAAGCTGGCCTAGCGGTTAAGAGCGCCGACCGCTCTTGCAGAAGACCCGGGTTCGATCCCCAGCACCCATATGGTAGCCGAGAACCATCTTTAACTCCAGTTTCAGGGGAATCCGACACCCTCTTCTGACCTCCGCAGCACTGCACGACACCGGTGCACAAACCTACATGCAGATACTACATTCATACACATACAAAATAAATAAATTTTAAAAAATAATAATAATCAATAAGCCGGGCCTGGTGGAGCATGTCTTTAATCCTAGCACTTGGGAGGCAGAGACAGGTGAATCTTTGTGAGTTCAAGGCCAGCCTGGTCTACAGAGTGAGTTCTAAGACAGCTGGGGCTACAGAGAGACCCTGTCTCAAAAAGACAAAAAAATAAATAAATAAATAAATAAATAAATAAATAAATAAATAAATATTTTAAAATTTATATTTGTTTGCTTTTTGCCTGCATGTAAGTGTACCTTGCATGCAATGCCTGCAGAAGCCAGAAGAGCTGGTCACTGGAGTTAGAAAGGGTGTTGAGAACCAAACCCAAGTCCTCTGTAAGAACAGCCAGAGTTTGAAACCACTGAGCCATCTTTCCAGGCCCACATTTTCCCTATTTAAATGATCAATTAAATTTGTCAAGTGTATTAGTTGTATCATTCGTGTGACAAAACACCTGACAAAAGCAACCTAAGGAAGGATTCATAAATCAGTTGCTGCCAGGCATGATGCATGCCTTTTACCCTGGCACTCTGGAGGCGGAAGCAGGTGGATCTCTGAGAGTTCAAGGCCAGCTTGGTCTACACAGTGAGTTACAGGCCAGCTGGGGCTACAAGGAGATAAATAAAATAATCAGTTGCCAAGAATGTCTATCATGACAGGAAAATATGGTAGCAAGAGCAGGAGGCAGCTACTTATAGCGGGGCCACCAGCAGGGCAGAGGGCAATGTTGTGCTCAGTTCACTTTCTCCTTTCTATTTTTTTTTAATTTTTTGGTCTTTTTGAGACAAGGTCTCCTAGAACTCGCTCTGTAGACCAGGCTGGACTTGAAATCACAAAGATCCACTTGCCTCTGTGTGGAGAGCAGGAGTTGGCCAAAATGGCCAGGTCTTATCGCCTGATTGTTGCCTGACTGACCAGCTCATTCCCCAGCCAATAAGAGAACGCCAAACCTGAACCCTCATTAGTGTGTCTGCTGACTTCCGTATATTGTGCATACCGCTTACAGACAAATGAGAGCTGCCACAGCGCTCGCGCCCTTGCAGGAGGCAGGGTTGAGAGAGGGGATATGAGTAGGGGACACTGGAAGGAAAAGAGAGTTGATGTATGAGTTGCCTGAATAAACTGCGTCTGGAAGAACAAGAGTGTGTCCTCTCCTTTTTCCTGCCGGCCAGGAACAGAGCGACGACGAGAGCGACAAGTGGTGGCCCGGACGGGGAACTTCCGTCCGTTCAGAACCAGACGCACGCAGGTGGGCTAGCCGGCAAGTTCCCAGGTAAGGTGGGACTATAAGGTTCTCGGAAGTAGAGACTATGGGGAATTCAAATTCAATGCGGCCAATGCGTGATACCTTAAAGGAACTGCTGAAAATGAAAGGAATTGGCATAAAGACCCAAATTTTAGATGAGTTCTTAAGAGCAGTAGATGAGATCGCACCCTGGTTTCTTGTGACCGGAAACCTCACGCCACATTGCTGGGAAAAGTTGGGAGGGGACCTAATGTTT
>VZQC01012470.1:1597070-1610759 GCA_009823505.1 Rhizomys pruinosus | reverse complement strand
GGAGGCAGAGGCAGGTGGATCTCTGCAAGTTCCAGGCCAGCCTGGTTAATATAGTGAGTTCCAGGCCAGGTAGGGCTACAGGGAGACCCTATTTCAAAAAGACAAAAAAAAAAAAAAAAAGTTAATGTAGGGCTGGAGCAATGGCCCAGTGGTTAAGAGCACTGATTGCTCTTGCAGAGGACCCAGATTCAGTTCCCAACACTCATATGGTGGCTAACAACTATCTGTAACTGCAGTTCCAGGATTGGCACCATCTTCTGACATCCTCGAGCATTGCATCACATGGGTGCACTTACAAACAGACAATATACTTACACATATAAAAAAAAAAAGTTCACGTAACCACTTCCACAATGGAACATGTCATCCAGTGTAAACCGACTGTATTCCTGGGCTTGGGTCATCTCATATTTGCCTCAGAATAAACTATGAGCTGGGTGTGGTATGGGGGTGCCTTTATTCTGAGTATTTTAAAGGCAGAGGCAGGCGGATCTCTGTGAGTTCAACTGGTCTACAGAGCCAGTTCCAGGCCATCTGGGGCTACAGGGAGACCCTGTCACAAAAACATGAAAGAAAAGAAAAGAAAAAAGAGGAGAGGGGAGGAGAGGGGAGGAGAGGAGAGGAGAGGAGAGGAGAGAAAAGAGAGAGAGAAAGAAAGAAAGAAAAAGAAAGAAAGAATGAATGAATTACAGCATTTGGAGAGAGAGCTGTGTTTTGTGTTCACAAAATTACAGCATTTTGAGTGATTATGAACCAGACTGTTATGAATGTCCTTTGGTATTTTCTGGAGAACATTGGCAATCATTTCTGTTAAGTCCACAGACAAGCCAGGCACAGTGGTACACACCTGTAAACCAGCCACGAAGAGAAGCTGAGATAGGATTGCTGTGAATTTGAGATAGCATGGAATGGATTATGTAGTGAGTTCCAGGCCAGTTGGGGTTGAGAGACTCTGCTTAGAAACAAAACAGGATCTGGAGATCAGGGATTTCCCAAGACCACCTGAAGCACAGACAGGTCAACACTCCATAAGCAAGGAGAAAAGAAGAAAAACAAATCAATCAAACAATGAAGGCACCTGAAGGAGGCAAGCAAAGCAAGCCTTCAACACAGTGAAGAGACATTTGGGATTCACATTGGAATACAGGCAAAGAGAAACCCACATGCCAGGGACACGATGAAGGGACAACATGGGAAAGGTGCAGAATAATTCCACACTAAGCACTACCAACACTGTGGAAGATTCCTACAGTGGGATCCCCCTGGGGATGGCCCAGGACACAGATATTAGAAGTACAATTGAGCCGGGCGTGCGCCTTTAATCCCAACACTCAGGAGGTAGAGGTGGGTGTATCTCTGTGAGGTCAAGGCCAGCCTGTCTACAGAGCGAGCTCCAGGACAGCTGGTACTAAAAGGGAGACCCTGCCTCAAAAATACCAAAAAAGGAAAAAACTAGAAGTACAATTGTGCTGGGTATAGTGGCTCACGCCTTTAATCCTAGCACTCCGGATGCAGAGGAAGGTGGATCTTTACGAATTCAAGGCCAGCCTCGTCTATAGAGTGAGTTCCAGGACAGCTGGGGCTATAGGAGACCCTGTCTTGAAAAGACCAAAAAAAAACAAACAAACAAAAAAGAAGTACAATTGTGGACATACTCAAAGAAATAAAAAACTATAAAGAACAAGTCAGAGAACTTAGGAGAGAGAACAAAAAAACTCAAGAAGGACCTAGAGAGCGAGAATGACAAACTCCAGAAGGAAGTGAAAACACTGAAAAGATCCCATGTGGAAAAAGATAAGGAAACCAATCATCGAAGCAAAGAGCTACAGGAAGAGATTGAGAAGCTCCAAGGGGCTGGAGAGAGGGCCTAGCGGTTAAGAGCTCCGCCTGCTCTTGCAGAGGACCCGGGTTCGATCCCTAGCACCCACATGGCGGCTGAGAGCCGTCTGAAACTCCAATTCCAGGAGAACTCCAGTTCCAGGGGGATCCGACGCCCTCTTCTGACCTCCGCGGCGTTGCATGACACAGGTGCACAAACCTGCATGCAGACAGTACATTCATACACATAAAAATAAATAAATAAAATTAAAAAAAGAAAGAAAATTAAAAAAAAAGAAAGAAAATGAAAAAAAAAAAGAGAAGCTCCAAAAGGAAGTGAAAATACTAAAGAAACCAGAAGACGAAATGAAAAAGGAAATCAAACATTCATCCAATCAAGAGGAAAGGAATGGAAAAAGCCTCAGAAGAAGAATGGAGGAGCAGAACAAAGAATATCAGACCTGGAAGATAACACAAAACAACTAAAATCTCAAGTAAAGATTATGAAAAATTTAAAAATACACAAAAGTGGAACAACCAGGAAATGTGGGACACTATGAAAAGATCAAACCTCCGCATCATAGGAATAGAGGAAGAAGAAGAATCCCAATAGAATGGTATTGATCAGGGCTAGAGAGATGGCCTAGTGGTTAAGAGTGCCAACCACTCTTACAGAGGGCCCGGGTTCGGTCCCCAGCACCCACATGGCGGCCGAGAACCCTCTGAAACTCCAATTCCAGGAGAACTCCAGTTCCAGGGGAATCTGAGACCCTCTTCTCACCTCCACGGCATTGCACGACATGGGTGCACAAACTTGCATGCAGGCAGTACATTCATACATATACGGAAAAAAAAAAAAAAAGAATGGTATTGATCAGCCGGGCTTGGTGGCACACGCCTTTAATCCTAGCACTTAGGAGGCAGAGGCAGGCGGATCCTTGTGAGTTCAAGGCCAGCCTGGTCTACAGAGTGAGTTCCAGGACAGCTGGGACTACAGGGAGACCCTGTCTCAAAAAGACCAAAAAAGGGGCTGGAGAGATGGCCTAGCAGTTAAGAACGCCGACTGCTCTTACAGAGGACTCAGGTTCGATCCCCAGCACCCACATGGCGCTGAGAACTGTCTGAAACTCCACTTCCAGGGGAATCCGACACCCTCTTCTGACCTCCGCGGCATTGCACGACACGGGTGCACAAACCTGCATGCAGACAGTACATTCATATACATACAGAAATAAATAAAATTTAAAAAAATTTTTAAAAAAGACCAAAAAAAAAAGGATGGTATTGATCAGATCTTCAACAGAATAATAGATGAAAATTTCCCCAAACTAAAAAAAGACAAACCAATACACATACAAGAAGCACATAGAACTCCAAACACACAAGATCAGAAAAGAAACTCTCCATACTATATCATAGTTAAAATGCTAGACACCCAAAACAAAGACAAATTCTGAAAGCCACAAGAGGAAAAACAAGTTATATATAAGGGGAAACCTACCAGAATTACAACTGACTTCTCAGTGCAAACTATGAAAGCAAGAAGAACGTGGAGCAAAGCATTCCCAGTGTTAAAGGACTATAGATGCCAACCCAGGTTACTATACCCAGCAAAAATTTCAATTATAGGGGCTGGAGAGATAGCCTAGCAGTTAAGAGCACCGACTGCTCTTGCAGAGGACCCGGGTTCGACCCCAGCACCCACATGGTGGCTGAGAACCGTCTGTAACTCCAAGGAGAACTCCAGTTCCAGGGGAATCCAAGACCCTCTTCTGACCTCTGTGGCATTGCAGGACATAGGTGCATAAAACTACATGCAGACAGTACATACAAAAAAAATGTCAATTATAGTTGAAGGAGAGAGAAAAATCTTCCATGACATAAAGATGAAAGAATACATGTCCAGAAAACCAAAGAGAATACTCAAAGCAATTCAAAGGACAGAAGAAAGGAGCAACTATCCCCAGGCATCTAGAAAGAGAAATTAATAAAAGCATAACTGCAGAAGTAGAAACCTAGACCAAGACCCAAATGGATAATAAGGTGAAAGGAAGCAACACAAACCTATCAGTCATAACCTAAAATATGAATGGACTAAACTCCCCAATCAAAAGGCATAGACTGGGAGATTGGATTAGAAAACAGAGCCCATCGACATGCTGTCTACAAGAAATGCATCTAACCTTCAAGGATAGGCACCACCTTAAAGTGAAAGGATGGAAAAAAAATATTCCAAGCAAATGCCACCAAAAAGACAAGCAGTGTGCTACTTTTTTTTGTCTGTAAGAAGGGCTCCCTGTAGCCCCTTGTCCTAGGAATAACTCACTTGTAGACCAGGCTGGCCTTGAACTCACAAAAGATCTATCTGCCTGCCCTAAGTGCTAGGATTAGGACGTGGGTCCCACACGCCAAGCAGGTGTTTGCTATTTTAATATCAGACAAATAGACTCCAAACAGTAAAAAATCAGAAGAGAACAAAAAGGCCATTACATCTTTTTGATCATGAACAGGAACATTCACCATGAAAGATTTCACAATTCATAAGTATATATCACCGAAAACTCTGGTGCAACAAATTTTTTAAAGACAATTCTCCAGGCCACAAGGCACAGATTAACCAACAGTAACACTCTTTGTAGGGGACTTCAATACCACCTCACTGATGCGCCCTTTGGAGAGGTCAACTGGACAAAGAATAACAGAAGCATCGAAAGCTGAATGGTACGATACACCAAACGGACCTCACAGAACATCTACCGATTATTCCACCCTAATTACGCAAGAGAATACACTTTCTACACAACACCCACAGAACATTCTCCCGAAATCGACCAACCATTACTGGGACAAGAAGAAACTGCCCACGAATACAAAAAATATGAGAAATGAATTCTTCATGCTTCTATCAGACCACAAGGCCCAATTAAAGCTCTCACTAAATCAAAAACCCAGGATAAGCCCAACTTATCTGCAAGAACTGACATGGACGACCCCAACCAACATTACTCTTGAATAATGGATGTGTCAAGGAAGAGATAAGAAAAGAAATAAAAGCATTCTTGGAAACCCAATGCGGATGATAATACAACAAAACCCTATGGTTATTTTTCAAAAAGCAAGTCCTAAAATAGGTAAGTTTATAGTCCTGGTTGCCTACATTAGAAAAACAAAGAGAGCACAAGTGAACGATCAGTGTTTTGTACGGCTAATGACACTTGAGAAAACGTGTAGTGAGCGGAGAAGCGATTTAATTCCTAGCACTTGGACGGCAGAGGAAGTACGGATCTTTTGTGAAGTTGAATAGCCAGCCTGGGTCTCCAGTGCTGTGTCTCCTATGTAATCCGATTTGCGTTTAGTGGAAGTTCGCAGTGACTAGCTGGAGGTTTTTCTATCGGGCAGACTCCTCGCCTTTGAAAAGACTCAAAACAAAAACCAAAAAAACACCATTGAGAGAATCAAACAGAGATGACCCCAAAGGGCAACAGACAGGAAGAATACACGAGAATAAAAGTCAGAGCATAAATCAAGATGGATTTAAGAAAAAATTTACAAATTTACAAAATAAAAAAAATCAAGTGAATCCTAAAGTCTGGTTTTGAAAAGAAAATAAAAAGATAGACAGACCTCTAGCCCAGGTTAACAAAAAGAAAGAAAAAACTCCGATGCAATTTAGAATCCTTGATGAAAAGGGAAATATCCACAACGGACAATGAAAAGATCCAGAATAATCATAGTGTGAGTACTTCAAAAACCTTTACTAAGTTTGAAAACATAGAAAAAATGTTGATTGATATCGCTGAAGTCCTGGGACATCCACAAAGCTCACCATAGAAGAGTTATGACCAGTGCTTACAGACAGACCATATTATATAAGAAATCGAAGAATAATAAGAGAACCCTCCCCACTAACAAAAAGCCCAGGCCCAGATGGTTTCATGCAGATCTATAAATAACATTTCAAAGACCTACACAATTACTTTATTCAAATTGTTTATAAGGATACAATCAGAGGGAAATTCTCAAAAGTCCTTCTTATGAAGCCCAGCATCATCTACATATACCATCAGCTAGAGGCAGAAGATACAACCAAAAGATGAGAAGCTATAGCCCGATCTCACTAATGACACACATGACTGCCAATTTATAATCAGAATACTGGCAAATTCGCATAACAGACTTCCACATCAAGAAATACTCTCAATTCGACGGAAGATTTGGAATTCATACAGAGATGCCAGGATGGTTCTTAACATATCGGAAATCAACAAAATATGGGTGCGGCAGAGTTTAGACCTAGCATTAAGAGCACCGCTGCCTCAGAGGACCGGTGTCGATCTCCCAGACCCACGTGGCTGGTACCGAGTACACCGTCTGAAACTACCATATTGCCAGCGAGAGAACTTCGGTTCCAGGGGATCCGACACCCCTACTCTTCTGACTTCCGCATGCATTGCACGACACGGTGGTGCGCAGACCTACATGCAGACAGTACCATTCATACACATACAAAATAAAATATAAAAAAGATAAAAATAAAAATAAACAAAAAATAAAAAAAAGAAATCAACCAAGTATCATCAAGCATATAATGGAGTGAAATACAAGAACCACACCATCATCTCAATTGATCACAGAAAAAAAAGCCTTTTTGATCAAATCTCCCAACAATCCCTTCTATTCTTTTAAAGTCCTAGAGGGAATTGGATTTGGAGGGATCATTCTAAAATGTAATCAAAAGCCATATACAGGAAACCACCAGCCAATATCATCCTAAATGGGGAAACGAACAGACACCATTCCTTTTAAACACGAGGTTTAAACGGGTAGGACACTCGCGCATAGGGCTGCCCCCTTTCACCACTCCTCTTCAAAATATAGTGCTTGAAACACTGCTAGTGAGCAATAAGGCAAGAAAAGGAACATTACGAGGGTCGAGTTAACAATTGGAAAAAGAAGTCAAGCTATCCCTTTTTGCTGATGATATGATTGTTTACTTAAGGGATGCTAAAAACTCCACCAGGAAACTCCTAAAAATGATTAAGAGCTTCAGTAAAGTGGCAGGATACAAAATTAACCTAGAAAAATCAGTAGCCTTTCTTTACACCAACAAGCAACTGAAGAAGGAATTAAAGGAGACCTTCCCACTCACGATAGCCTCAAAAAATAATAAAATACCTAGGAACAAACCTAACCAAAGACACCAAAGATCTCTACAACAAAAATTTTAAACCCCTGAAGAAGGAAATTGAAGAAGACATCAGAAGATGGAAAAACCTCCCATGCTTATGGATTGGGAAAATTAATATAGTAAAATGTCCATTCTAGCCGGGCGTGGTGCTGCACGCCTTTAATCCTAGCACTTGGGAGGTAGAGGCAGGCAGATCTTTGTGAGTTCAAGGCCAGCCTGGTCTACAGAGTGAGCTCCAGGCCAGCTGGGACTACAGGGAGACCCTGTCTCAAAAATACAAAAAAAAAAAAATAAAATAAAATAAAATAAAATATAAACAAGCAACTGAGTAACAGCAAGTGGAACTTCCTAGGGGTTTCTTTTGGTTGAGAAATAATACCCAAGGTAATGGTATACAGTGTCAGAGTTTTAGAATCACCTAAGGCTCTATCTCCAAGGGCAGGAGAAAGTCACATAATGTTTTTACACTTGGGCTCCTCTGTGTGAGAGAATGTCAGAGGAGAGAACCACTGAGTCTTCTCCAAACTCAGTGTGAATCCTCAGCTGAGGCTGCTGGTATCTTTTGCATCTGTGATGTTTTTGCTGATTTGCTTGTGATTTAAAAGCTCTAGGTCAGAATAGACAAAGGTAAAGATCAAAACCCCTGGGGGAACTCTGTGGTAAGAAAAATGTCTCCATGGAATACAAAGACTATAGTGGATGTACTCACAGCTTTGCCTAAACTCAGCTGTGATTCCATGACCTTAGGGGTTTTCCCAAAGAGGTGAAACCACTTTTTATCAAGAGAAACTAGGTTTGGAAAGTTAAGGGGGGAAGAGGGAGACTACTGCAATTAACCCTCAGAAACTGGTAGAAATGGAACCCTAAAAAGGATACTATGCTGGGGGGGGGGGTGCATGCTTGAAATCCCAGCTCTTGGAAGGTAGAGGCAGACAGGTCTCTGTGAGTTCAAAGCCAGCCTGGCCTACATAGTGAGTTCCAGGCCAGCTGGGATTACAGGGAGACCCTGTCTCAAAAAGACCAAAAAAAAAAAAAAATAGAGAGAAAGAAAGAAAACCAACCTTTTAAAAAAACAAATGTACCAGGTATGGTGGTGAAAGTCATTAATCCCAGCACTTGGGAGGCAGAGGAATGTACCAGGTATGGTGGTGAAAGTCATTAATCCCAGCACTTGGGAGGCAGAGACAGGTGGATCTCTGAGATCCAGGCCAGCCTGGTCTACATAGAGAGTTCCTGGCCAGCTGGGTCTACAGGGAGGCTCTGTTTAAACAAAAAAGTGCTCTTATTTTTCACTTTATTGTTATTTTTTTAGGTACAAAAGTCAGTTGTTGATAAGTCATAAAGAAATTTTAGTATATATCATTTTGCCATTTTTAAGGACAAAAGCAAATTTCCATACTAATAAGATACATGTTTGTTTTTTATTTTATTTTATTTTTTGCCTTTTTGTGTGTGTGTGTGTGTGTGTGTGTGTGTGTGTGTGTGTGTGTGTGTGTGTTTTCAAGACAGGGTCTCCCTGTAGCCCCAGCTGTCCTGGAACTCGCTCTGTAGACCAGGCTGGCCTTGAACTCACAAAGATCCTCCTACCTCTGCCTCCCAAGTGCTAGGATTAAAGGCGTGCGCCACCACACCCAGCTTTTTATGTCTTTTTGAGACAGGGTTTCCCTGTAGCACCAGCTGGCCTGGAACTCACTATATAGATCAGGCTGGCCTTGAACTCACAGTGATCTGCCTGCCTCTGCCTCCTAAGTGCTGAGATCAAAGGTGTGCACCATCACGTCCAGCTAATTATTTTATTTTATGTTTTTACATAAAGAATTAAATTAGATGAATATTTGATACTGCAGAATGTGGAACAGCTTAACATATTTTCAAAGTTGATAGATATTTCAATTTTGTAATTTGGCAATATTCTTTTTTTTTTCTTTGGTCTTTTCGAGACAGGGTCTTCATGTAGCCCCGGCTGGCCTGGAACTCACTCTGTAGACCAGGCTGGACTTGAACTCACAAAGATCCGCCTGCCTCTGCCTCCCAAGCGCTAGGATTAAAGGCGTGCACCACCACGCCCGGCTTTTTTTTTTTTTTGGCAATATTTTTTTTTAATTTTTTTTAAATTTATTTATTTCTATATGTGTATGAATGTACTGTCTGCATGCAGGTCTGTGCACCCGTGTCGTGCAATGCCGCGGAGGTCAGAAGAGGGTCTCGGATTCCCCTGGAACTGGAGTTCTCCTGGAATTGGAGTTACAGACGGTTCTTAGCCGCCATGTGGGTGCTGGGGATCGAACCCAGGTCTTCTGCAAGAGCGTTGGTGCTCTTAACCACTAGGCTGTCTCTCCAGCCCCGTAATTTGGCAATATTAACACTAATTTGTATGTTATTGTTATTTTGGTTGATTTTATTTATTTATTTATTTATTTATTTATTTATTTATTTATTTATTTATTTAGAGCCAGGCTTTCCTGGTAGTCACAGCTGGCCTGGAATTTGCTGTGTAGTCCAGGCTGGCCTCACAGATAGATATCCACCTCCCTCTGCCTGCCTCTTCCTCCTGCTGGGATTAAAGGGCTGTTCCTCCATACCCTGCTGTTTTATTATTTTTGAGACAGGGTCTCCTGTATCTCACGTCAGACCTCTAATCCTTATGTAGCCAAGGATAACCTCAAACTGTCTTCTCTTTCTTTTTTTCTGTCCTTTTTTTAAATTAAAAAAATTTTTTTTGGTCTTTTTGAGACAGGGTCTCCCTGTAGCCCCAGCTGTCCTGGAACTCACTCTGTAGACCAGGCTGGCCTTGAACTCACGAAGATCTGCCTGCCTCTGCCTCCCAAGTGCTAGGATTAGAGGGGTGCGGCTTTTCTGTTTTTTTAAATTTAAATTTAAAGCTGGGTGTGGTGGCATATGCCTTTAATCCCAGCACTGGAGAGGCAGAGCAGGCAGATCTCTGTCAATTCAAGGTCACCCTGGTCTACATAGCAAGTTCCAGGACAGCTGGGGCTACAGGGGGACCATGTCTCGAAAAGACCCCCCCAAAATGTAAAATTTATGCCTATGAGTGTATTGCCTGCATGTAGGTAAATGCACCCGTGTCCTTCCACACCCTCTGAGGTCAGAAGAGGGTGCTGGATCTCCTGGAACTGGAGTTTATGGATAGCTGCCATAAACTGGGTGTTGGGAATGGAAGCCAAGTCTTCCACAAGAGCAGCCTGTGCTGTTAACTGCTGAGCCATCTCCAGCCCTTTTCTATCCTTTTATAACTTTTTTTTTTTTTAGTCTTTTTGAGACAGGGTCTCCCTGTAGCCCCAGCTGTCCTGGAATTCGTTCTGTAGACCAGGCTGGCCTTGAACTCTCAAAGATCCCCCTGCCTCTGCCTCCTGAGTGCTAGGATTAAAGGCGTGCGACACTACGCCCAGTTTCCTTTTATAACTTTGAATTGATCTTCCTGCCTCTCCTTCCCAAGTGCTGAGGGTATCACGTCTGGTAAACACACATTTACCAAGTGATCTGGAGCCCCAGCACTCAACAAGCACTCTTAGATGTAGTGTTATATGGCTAAGCTGGGTTTCTGCAAAAATTTGGTACTAGTCAAAAAACTCATTATTAACCTTTACCTATAAGTAAGATCATATTTGACAACACTGGACTCCAGATTAGTGGAAATGACTATTTTGGTGTTTAGCAGCCAAGATTTGGAGACCAAAGCCTGGGACAGTAAGAGAACAAACAGAAGGCAGCCCTATATCTAAGGTCAGTTAGGACCTGGGGACCACAGGACCCTTCCAAAAGAGGTCTCAGAAACATTGTGAGTTACTTGACTTCCCAATCGGAGGAAAAACAAACACCCTCCAATCAGGGTACCAAAAAGCCAATAGCCCTTAGAGAGGTTTATATTGACCTTAGCAATGAGAAGGAGAAGGTTGATTTTGATAGACTTGGGAGTCACTTACTGGATCCTGGTAAGCATAACCAGGAGCAAGGATGTTACTGTGTGAATGGAAGAAAGGTTCCTAGAGAGATGGGTGTGGTGGCCCATGCCTTTAATTCTAGCATTTTAGAAGCAGAAGCAGGTGGACCTCTTGTGAGTTTGAGGCCAGCCTTGTTTACCTAGGGAGTTCTAGGCCAACTAGGACTACATAGTGAGGCAGAGAAAAGTGTATATACTACTCTGCCAGAGGACTGGTATTCTGTTCTCAGCACCCATTCTACATGGCTCATAACTGCCTATGATTCCAAATCCAGAGGGATTTGATGCCTCTGGTCCTCTAGGGCACCTGCATTCACATACACTCCCCCACCCCATAATTTTAGAGATTAGTTAAAATTATAAAACAAAGAAAAGTTGCAAAGTTAAAGAAATATTGTAAGTAGCTGGGGATGTGGCTCAGTTCATAGAGTGCTTGAATAACATGCACCTTAAGCCCTGGCTGTGGTCCCCAGCACCAAATAAACTGAGCATGCTGGTACACTCCTGTAAGGAGGTGGAGGCACTAGGATCAGAAGTTCACAGTCAGCCTTTGGTACATATTGAGTTCAAGACCATCCTGGGATACCTGAGTTTCTTCTCAATAGAAAAAAAGAACTTTTGAGAAATTATTTGAGAAGTAGAAAATGTATATCCCCTGTAACCTAACTACCAACTGACAGGACTATTATCATTTTATTGACTGGGGTAGTGAGACGGCTCAGCAGATAAAGCCACTTGCTCCGCAGATCTGATGACCTGAGTTCCATCCTCAGATCCCAAAAGTTTTCTTTGAGATCCCCATGTGCCCAATGGCAGGTATTTGTGCATGCACTCATGGACAGGCACACGCACACACACCCCACAAGAAAGATTTATTTATGTGTCTGTGTGAGGGTATGCACATGAGTGTGTGCGAGCCTGTGCATACTGGAGGAGGCCAGAAGGTATCAACTGTTTTCCTCTATCACTTTCTACCTATTCCTTTCTGGCAAGACTTCCTCTGTAAACCCTGGGCTTCTGTTTCTTGAGCTAGGCTGGCAGCCAGCAAGCCATAATTGTTAGAACAAGACCCCAGCCCCAACCCCAGGAGAAAGCTTGTCAGATTAGAATCTTCAGCTTGGATGAAGATCCAGCTTCCCAGTTTTGCCACATCACCTGGTCACAGGACCACCCATCACGTTAAGTCCTGCTAAAGAGATGGGCATACCAAGTGTGCTAATGAGATGAAGAGCTTTTACTGCCAGAATCCCGCTCCTTGTTCTTTGGGACTTACAGGTCACAAACATGGGCTCTTCCTAAGTCTGTTTGCTTTTCTGAATCCTTTGTCTTTTTTTATTTGTTGTTGTCTTTTTGAGACAAAGTCTCCCTTTAGTCTCAGCTGGACTGGAGCTAGCCTTGAACTCACAGAGATCCGCCTGCCTCTGCCTCCTGAGTGCTGGGATTAAAGGCATGCACTGCCACACCCAGCTACGTCTCTTTTATAACCATGCTTTTCCTAACACCTTGGGCTGCCCCAACATGGATTTCTTTACTTTTTCTCTAGAGCTCCCTTCCCCTTCCCACCATGCAGCTGCAAGTCCTATGGATGCCAAGCAGGCTCCAAACTTGCATAGCTTTTTGATTTGTTTCCTTCTCCCCTCCATTTTCTTCAAGGCAGCTGCTGAGATTTATAGCTTCCCTGCCCTGAGGGTTTTTCCTTAAATGCTAATAAAATTGTCCTAAAGCTTCCACTTGAGTCCAGTCTTAAATATTTTTTATGAATGAGACTAAGAATCTTAGAAGGTGAACCTATTCTCTCCTATATCACAGCGCTCCATGGAGCTGAAGCTACAGGTAGGCAATGCTCCATGGGTGCTGGGTTTCCCATCTCCAGTCCTCCTGACTGTGCAGCAAGTGCTTTTAACCACTGAGCCATCTCTTCAGTAACCCCCTCCATTGATTTTTAGAAGTTTTAAAAAATATTATTGGAAGGAGGGTGTGCACAGCCCACAGTGTGCATCTGGAGGACAAAGGACACTTTATTATTATTTTTATTTCCCTCCATTTTTTTTTCTTTTTGAGACAGGATTTGCCTGCAGCCCCAGCCATCCTAGAGCTCACTCTGTAGACCAGACAGGCCTTGAACTCACAGCCTGCGTCCGTCGCCTGAGGGCTGGCATTAAAGGCATGGGCCACCACGCCCGGCCTTCCTTCCACTTTTATGTGTATTCCAGGAATCAAATGCAGGTTGTCAGCCTTGAGTGGCCAGTTTTTACCTGATGAACCATCTCACCTGTCCTGATTTAAAATTTTTTCTTTTTCTTATTTCATGTTGCTTCCCCCCCCCCCAATTTTTTTCAACAATCTGCTCACCTCTGCCTCCCAAGTGCTTCAATTAAAGGCGTAGGCCACCACGCCTGGCAGGGCATGACTAGGGAATGGGATATATGGATTAAATTATTTGGAAGGATTCTGAGATGTTGCCCATGTTAGAAATGTAGGATTTGGGCTGGAGAGATGGCCTAGCGGTTAGGAGCGCCGACGCTCTTGCAGAGCACCCGGGTTCGATCCCCAGCACCCACATGGCGGCCGAGAGCCGTTTGAAACTCCAGTTCCAGGGGAATCTGACACCCTCTTCTGACCTCCGCGGCATTGCACGACACGGGTGCACAAACTTGCATGCAGACAGTACATTCATACACATACAGAAATAAATAAAATTAATTTAAAAAATTTAAAAAAA
>VZQC01012470.1:1573721-1585276 GCA_009823505.1 Rhizomys pruinosus | reverse complement strand
CGCTCTTACAGAGGACCCGGGTTCGATCCCCAGCGCCCACATGGCGGCCGTGAACCGTCTGAAACTCCAATTCCAGGAGAACTCCAGTTCCAGGGGAATCCGAGACCCTCTTCTGACCTCCGCGGCATTGCACGACACGGGTGCACAGACTTGCATGCAGGCAGTACATTCATATACATACATAAATAAATAAAATTAATAAAAAAAAAAAAAGAGTGCTTGCTGCTCTTCCAGAAGACCAGGGTTTGGTCCTTGGACCTGTGGGATGTGATGTCCTTTTCTGACTTCTGAGGGCACTATATGGATGTAAATAAAACTTTATTTATTTATTTAATTTCTTTATTTTTGGTCTTTTCGAGACAGGGTCTCCCTGAAGCTCCAGCTGTCCTGGAACTCACTCTGTAGACCAGGCTGGCCCTGAACTCACAAAGATCTGCCTGCTTCTGCCTCCCAAGTGCTAGGACGCCCAGCTTAAATAAAACTTTTTTTTGGTTTTTCGAGACAGAGTCTCCCTGTAGCCCCAGCTGACCTGGAACTCACTCTGTAGACCAGGCGGGCCTTGAACTCATAAAGATCGCCTGCCTCTGCCTCCCAAGTGCTAGGAAAATAAAACATTTTTTAAAAAGAGGTTAGAGGGGCTGAAGAGATGGTTCAATGGTTAAGAGCACCAACTGCTCTTGCAGAGGACCCGGGTTTGATTCCCAGCACCCACATAGCAGCTAAGAACTGTTTTTAATTCCAGTTCCAGGGGAATCGACACTCTCTTCTAACTTCCACAACACAGGTACACCAATCTGCATGCAGACAGTACGTTCATTCACATAAAAAAAAAGAGATTAGAGTGCTGATGGTGAATCAGAGCAGTAAAAATTTTCAACAGATTTTAAATATGCTTTATGGCTTCATTTTCTTTAATGCTGTCTAATTCGTTTTTTTGTGTTTTTCTCAGGAGAAGCCACAAGAATTAGAGAACTTGTATGTGATTAAAAAAAAAAAAAACAATTACAGGTGCTGAGGCTCATGCCTCTGATCTCAGCACCCCTGACTGAGCAGGTGAATCACAAGTTCATTCTAAGATCTTGTCTCAGAAAAGGAAACGCAGCTGAGCACACCTTAGATCCTAGCACTAAGGAAGAGACAGGATGTCTGTGATCTACATAGCAAGTTCGATGTAGGGTCTCCTGGGAGATGCTATCTCAAAAGACCAAAAGTAAATAAAAATAATGCAAAATATAAAATCTATTTAATGAAATTTATGTTTTTAATTAGTTTTTAAGTGTACAGTTCAGCATTGCATAGTTTTGTTTTGTTTTGGTTTTTTTTTTTTTGTCTTTTTTTGTTTTGTGTTTTGTTTTTTGTTTTTTTGGTCTTTTCGAGACAGGGTCTCCCTGTAGCCCCAGCTGTCTTGGAACTCACTTTGTAGACCAGGCTGGCTTTGAACTCACAAAGATCCACCTGCCTCTGCCTCCGGAGTGCTAGGATTAAAAGGCATGCGCCACCACGCCCGGCTTTTTTTTTTTTTGTCTTTTTGAGACAGGTTCTTACTGTAGCTCCAGCTGGCCTGGAACTCACTATGTAGACCAGGCTGGCCTTGAACTGACAGAGATCTGCCTGCCTCTACCTCCCCAGGCTTGGATTAAAGGCATGCACCACCGTGCCCTGTCATTGTTACATGGTATTACTTTTATGTGTATGAGTGTATTGCCTGCATGTATATAAATGCACCTGTGTTGTGCAATGCCGTCGGAGTCAGAGGAAGGCATTGGATTCCCCTGAAACTGGAGTTATGGACAGTTGTTACCTGCCATGTGGTGCTGGGAATCAAACCTGGGTCCTTTGTAAGAGCAGCTGGTGCTCTTAACTGCTGAACCATTTCTCTAGTCCCCAGCATTACAGAGGTTTTAAACTTCCTGCCCTCAGAATTCTCCTCTAGTGTGTTCTAATGGACTTCTCAGCATTGGTGTTGAGACCAGTAACACTTGTGGTATTTTAGAGGATCTTTTTTTTCCTACATCTCTTCCGCCTGGTAGAGGATCTTGACTGAGGAGTCAGCATTGGACTGACTTGTCAGTGTGGCTGTAAATCAGTTTTCCCTAGATAACACTGCCATTCTGAGGCTTGTGCTGTGCAGTATTGGTGTCATAGCATCCTGGGCTACCTCTAGGGATCTTCAGGGAGCAGTGGCTATGTTTTTGTACATTGCATGTATCTACTGGATATTTTCTTTTTCTTTGAGAAAGGATTTTAGCTGGTCGTGCATGCACACCTTTAATCCTAGCACTTGGGAGGCGGAGGCAGGCAGATCTTTGTAAGTTCAAGGCCAGCCTGGTCTGCACAGCTAGTTTCAGGACAGCTGGGGCTACAGGGAGACCCTGTCTCGAAAAGACCAAAAAAACCCCACTTCCTATGCTGAGAAGAATTCTCCTGTGTGTTCTAATGGAGGGTTTCATATATCCCAGGCAAACCTTGAGCTTGCTGTGTGGCTGAGGATGACTATGAACTTCTGTCCTACTATCTCTGCCTCTTGAGTGCTGGGATTCTAGGTATGTACCATTGCACCTGGTTTGTAATTTGCTGGGGATTGAACCCAGACTCTGAGCATGCATAAGCAAGTACTCTATAGACTATACTATATAGCATATATATAGCCTATATATGATATAGCTATATATAGCCCAACGCTGTAATAAAAAGTTTTCTAGACTCGGGAGGCAGAGGCAGGGAGATCTCTGTGAGTTCAAGGCCAGCCTGGTCTACATAGTGAGTTCCAGGCCAGCTGGAAAAAGAGCAAAAAAGAAAAAAAATATTTTTTCTAGAAAAGAAATTGAGAAAAACATTTTGTTCAGTGTGCTACTGTTCTCAGCATTGCCCCCAAAGCTCCCTATTAGAAGAAGATGTAAGCATAGCGCCAAAGTAAGCTAGAATCCAGTGGGAATCAGTTTTACCTTGTGTGCTATCTGGTGCCTGTGACCATTATTAATCCCATTTTCAGTCATCCCCATGTTTTTTTTTATTTTTTTTATTTTTTTTTATTTCTGTATGTGGACGAATGTACTGTCTGCATGCAAGTCTGTGCACCCGTGTCGTGCGATGCCGCGGAGGTCAGAAGTGGGTGTCGGATTCCCCTGGAGCTGGAGGGCTCCCGGAATTGGAGTTTTAGACGGTTCTCAGCCGCCATGTGGGTGCTGGGGATTGAACCCGGGTCCTCTGCAAGAGCAGTCGGCGCTCTTAACCGCTAGGCCATCTCTCCAGCCCAGTCATCCCCATGTTTATGAGTTGATGATCCATTCTCTGGTTCAAATATGAAGCATGATATTCATGTGTCTCCTTAAAAAATAGGTGTTACCCAGTCATGTTGGCACAAATCTAAAGGAGGTGGGAACAGGCAATCAGGTTCAAGGTTATCCTTAGCTGCATATCAAGTTCAAGGCCAGCCTGGGCTACATGAGGCTAAGGGGCTAATCTGTAATAACAGTGTGTGTTTAGCAAGTGTGGGGCCCTCAGTTTGGTGCCCAGCAGCAAGAAAGTAAGTGTGCCAAAACATCATTTCCATTTGGTTGTGTGGAATGATAGTGTTATTCCCCCATTGCATTGTTCAAGAAGATTGGGAGTTCTTGCTTCAGAAAATCTTTCAAATTTCTTTTAAGTAGTGTACATGATTTGGTATTCTTGGTGTGATAGGAAATAGTTTGTAATTAGACCTACAGGTTAGGCTTTTCGTTTTCTTAAAAAGTGTTTTGTGGGACTGAAGTGATGGCCTCGCTGTTAAGAGTGCGATTTCAGGGGGATCCAGCGCCCTCTTCTGACATGGGTGCACAAACCTGCATGCGGACAGTACATTCATACATGTAAAAAAATAAATAAAAACTTAAAAATAAATAACTTTTAATAAAAAAGAACATTCAGAAAAACAATTTAGAGAAAGAAACTCATTGTATAAAAAAATGTTTTGTATGTGGAGGGGGTGGGGTTATGTGTGCATGAGTAGGCTGGTACCCTCAGAGGCCACAGATCTGGGAGGCTATTCTGAGCCCCCTGATGTGGCTGCTAGGAACCAAACTTGGGTCCTCTGCTGGAAGGACAGCAGGGACTCTTTTTTTTAATTTTTTATTTATTTATTTGTTTGATTTTTTTTTTTTTTTTTTTTTTTTTGACATAGGTTTCTACCTTGTAGACCCAGCTGTCCTGGAACTCACTAATTGTAGACCAGGCTGGCCTTTGAAACTCGCAGAGCTCCACTTGCCTCTTGCCTTGTCCCAAAGTGCGGGAAATTAAAGGCATGAAGCCACCACGCCCAGCTTAATTATTTTATTTCATTGTATTCCCGCATAGTTATGTAAGTGGCACCTGTGTCATGCAATGCCTACACAGGTCAGAACAGGGCCGTTGGGTCCCCTGAGAAACTGGAGTTTACAAGTGGTTATTAGCAATCATGTGGGTGCTGGACTCAAACCTGGCCTCTGCAAGAGCAGCCAGTGTATGTTTAACATGCGACATCTACTAGCCCCTCCCCGTCCCACCCTTTTCTTTTTTTTTTTTCCCTTTTGAGACTTGTTCTTGCCCTAAGTAGCTTTTATATTGGGTTTTTTTTTTGTTGTTTTTTAATCCTCCAGCTTTGGCTGTCATTTTTATTTTAAAGGGGCATGGTAAAAAAAAACATTGTGCCCTGGCATAGTGGTGCACACCTATAATTCCAGCGCTTGGAAGGCAGAGGCAGGCGGATCTCTGTGAGTTCAGGGCTAGTCCTGACCAGTTCAAGGTTCCTACATAGCCCCAAGTTCAGGACCAGCTGGGGCAACAGGGAAAAAAAAAAAAAAAAAAAAAAAAAAAAAAAAAGGAAACTAAAAAAAAACATTGGCTCAGCGGGTGATTGCCAGTACTAATCAAGAAGAACTTGCTGCTCTTACGAGAGAACCCAGTTTGGTTCCCAGCACCTATATGAGAGCTCACAGCCGTCTGTTACTGCAGAGAACCATGCATGACATTGGTGCACATACATGCATACATTACATATACCATACATGCAGCAGGTAAACCACTCATACACATGAAAGAAAATAAATCCCAGCACTCCGGAAGGCAGAGGCAGGTGATTTTCTGTGGAGTGCAAAGTTCATTAGTTCACGTAGTGAGTCCAGGCCAGCTGGGTAAACAAGGAGACCTTGACTTAAAGACCCAAAAATCACGATGAATGAATGAACTGAATGAAGAAGGAAATAAATAAATAAAATAAATAAAATAAATTTTAAATCCATGTCTGTGCGGTAGGAATGTGGTATCACCCTAAGACTTGCATTCCAGTCATAGATCAGGTCTGAACTAACATGATAGTCTGAGCAGGTTAAAGGTTGTTTTGTTTGTTTTCGCTTTTTCGAGACATGTTCTCCCTGTAGTCCAGCTGTTCTGGAACTCTGGGTTTTAGACCAGCTGGCCTTGAACTCACAGAGATCTGCCTGCCTCTGCCTCTCAAGTGTAGGAATTAAAGTGCACACCACCACACCTGGACTTCTTAAAAAAATTAATTTTATCCATTGTGTTTGTATGTTCAACAACACACATGTGCTTGCACACTACTGTGAATATGAAGTGCAAAGATCAGAGAACAGTTTGGAGGTTGGTCTCGTCTACTATATGAATCCTGGGATTAACTCAGGTGGTCAGGCTTGGAAACAAATACCTTCATGTACTAAGCCATATTGCCAGCCCAGAGCTTGTCTTTACCACCTTCCATCCATCCCTTCAATATCCACCTCCCTGCCCCGGCCCAAGTTCATCTGGCACATAACAGCAAAAGCTAGCCACCAAGCAGAATGAATGATTGATTTTTTTAGAGACAGGTTCTCCCTGCTAGCGCCAAAGCTAAACCTGAAACTTGTTATGTAACCAGGTAAGCCTTGATTCTCATAGATCTTACCAGGCAGTGTTTAAACAAGTATGCTTTGATAGATCCTAGCATTGGTTTAAAATGAGAAGACAGTTACTGTAATAATTTGCTCTCTGACAGGAAACTCAGTACCCGAGACCATCAGAGGAAAGTTACATTGGAGTGAGGAAGGTTCCTAGGTTGATAATTGGGCTTAACAGTAACATCTCTGAAATCATAGAAAGGGATTGTTTCAAAAAGAACCCAGGATTCACAGAGATTGTGGGCCTGCTGTGGGCAGTTTGTTTTAAAAGTCCAGGTTTGGGCTGGAGAGATAGATCACCAGCGGTTTTAAGGAGAAAGACGGCACTGCCAAGCCTGCTCTTGCAGAAACCCGGGTTCGATCCCCAGCACCCACATGGCCAGCTCACAGAACCTGTCTGTACTTCAATTCCAGGAGAACTCCCCAAGTTCCAGGGGAACAACGCCCCTCTCCCGAGCCTCCACAGGCATTGGCATGACATGGTGCACTATTAACTACCATGCAGACAGTACATTCATACAAATTAAAAAAAAAAAAAAAAAAAAAAGTCCAGGTTCAAAAATGGTTAAGATTAGAGTTGATAGAAAAGCATCGTATTATAGCTAGAGGGTTTGTTCCTGAATTAAACACACTGAGAGAGCAAATCCAGCAGGGGCCACTTCCTACGCTGCCTTGACTAGGCAGAGAGCACAAGATGTGGAGTTCACTTTTATTTTTCTGTGGAATAGTCTAATACTGGTGAGGTGTTTTTTGGTGTTTTTTTTTTTTTTTTTTTAAGATTGAGATGAAATTGATAAATAAAATTAACCATTTTACTTTGCTTGTTTTGTTTGAGACAGGGTTCTGCTATATACCCCTGGCAGGCATGGTCATGTCCGTGTAGGCCAGGTTGACACAAACTTATGTCCTCTTTCCTCCCTTCTCCATATTGCTGAGGTTACAGGCCTGAGCCATGGTGCCCAGTGAACTCAGTCCTTTAGAGTGAACAGTTCTGTGCTGCTCAGTGCACTCACAGTGTTGGGCAATAATCACCCTCAGGGAAGCTAGCCTATAAGTAGTTGTGCCCATTTCCTTCTGTCTCCCTACCCCCATCACTGGCAGCCACCCTCTGAGTTCTGTCACTGGATGGAACTAGCCTAGGTATTTCTATAAATAGATTCATACAATATTTGACCTTCTGTGTCTGCCTTTTTCCTTTCTCCCTGTCCTATATTTTTCTTCTTTTCCTCCCTCCCTCCAGGGGTGAACCCCAGGGCCTCATGCATGCTAAGCACTTTATCACTGAGTACTGAGCCACATCCTCAGGTGCTCTGTTTAGATTTTGTTGTTGTTGTTGTTGTTGTTATTGTTGTTTTGAGACAAGGTCTCCCCTTTTTAGTCCTAGCCAGCCTGGAGCTCACTCTGTGGACCAGACTGGCCTTGAACTCACAGAGATCCACCTGCCTCTGTCTCCAGAGTGCTGGTATTAAAGGCGTGTGCAACCATGCCCGGCCTCTTTTTTTTCTTTTTAAACATTTTCAGAGTTAACTGTATTTATATATATTTCAGAGTTGTATGTATTTATGGCTGAGCAGTATTTCACAATTTGTGCATCCATTCATCTGTTGGAGGACAGTGGGGTGCTCTTGTCATTTAATGTGTATGCAACTGTATTTTTTAATACTATTTTTTATGTGTATGAGTGTACTGTTTGCATGTAAGTAGGTGTACCCATGTCGTGCAGTGCTGCGGAGGTCAGAAGAGGGTGTCAGATTCCCCTGGAACTGGAGTTAACAATGCCATGTGAGTGCTGGGAATTGAACCTGGGTCCTCTGCAAGAGCAGTCAGTGCTCTTAACTGCTGAGCCATCTGTCCAGCCCTGCAACTGTATTTCTTTGAGTACCTGTTGTTATCATGTGTGTATATATGTTATGTGTGTGGGTGTGCATGCCTTAGCATGTGTGTGCAAGTCAGAGTACTTTTTGGTGTCACTTCTTTCCTTCCACCTTATGTGGGTTTCAAGGATTGAAATTGAGTCATCAGGTTTGCTTGCCAGGCACTTGAAAGGTTCATAGAGCCATCGTGCCATCCTCTTGGTTATATTTTCATTCTCAATTTTATTTACCAGTGGCATCGAACTTTTTTTTTTTGTCTTTTGGAGACAGGGTCTCCATGTAGCCCCAGCTGTCCTGGAACTCATTCTGTAGATCAGGCTGGCCTTGAACTCAAGAAGATCCGCCTGCCTCTGCCTCCCAAGTGCTAGGATTAAAGGAGTGTGCCACCACACCCGGCTGGCATCAAACGTCTTTTTTTTTTTTTTTTTTTTTTTTTTTTTTTTTTTTTTGGTCTTTTTGAGACAAGTTTTTTTTTTTTTTTAGTACCAGCTGTCCTGGACCTCACTTTGTAGACCAGTTGGCCTTGACTTCACAGAGATCCGCCTATCCTTGCCAGCCCCGCCTCTAACCTCCGCCTGCCTGCCCTGCCATTGCCTTAAACCCTGCCCGCCCTACCTGGCCCCCGTAAGAAGAGATCCGCTGCCGAAGGCCAGCCTGAACTCACAGAGATCCGCCTGCCCGGCGTATGGCCTGGCCTGCTCCCTTACGAATCTCGCCGATCCCGAAGCTCACAGAGATCCGCCTGCCCTCTCTCTGCCTCCTGAGTGCCTATGATTAAATGTATGCGCCACCACGCCTGGGCCCGAAACGTCGTTTTTTGTTTTTTTTTTTTTGTTTTTTTTTTTTAATTTTTTTTATTTATTTTATTTTGTCTGTATGTGTAACGACTGTTATGTCTGCATGCAGTCTGGTGCACCGGTGTCGTGCAATTGCCGCGGAGGTCAGAAGTGGGCTTCGGAATTCCCCTGGAGCTGAGTTCTCCTGGATTTGAGTTTCATCAACGGGGTTCTCAGTCGCCATTGGGTGCTGGGGATCGAAACCCCCGGAGTCCCATCTCTGGCAAGAAAGCGGGGTCTCGCGTCTTAACCGCATAGGCATCGCTTCGCTATATCTCCAGCCCCTCTATCTCTTTTTTTTTTTTTTTTTTTTTTTTTTTTTTTTTTTTTTTTTTTTTTTTTTTTTTTGTATATTTTCTTTGGAGAAATCTCTTCTAGCCTCTTGTCCATTTATCTTTTTTTGTCTTTCAAAAAATTTTTTTTTAAATTTTTTATGTTATTCCGTATGTGTATGATGTACTGGCTGTGTACTGTCTTGCATGCAATGTGTGCACCCGTGGTTGTGCAATGGCCGTGGAGGGTCAGAAGAGGGTGTCCGGATTCCGCATGGAACTGGAGTTTCTCCTGAATTGGAGTTTCAAACTTTTCCTCTTTCTTTCTCTCTCTCGGTCTTCTGCTTCCTTTTTCCTCTTCCTTTTCTTTCTGTTTCTTTCTCGGCTCGGAAACTTCCTCGTCTTGCTCGGGCCGCCAATGTAGGGGCTGGGGATCGAAAATTAAAAAAGAAAAAAAAAAAAAAAAAATCCTTGAAAAAAGAAAATTAAAATAAAAAATAAAAATATTCTATTCTCAGCCAAAAAAAAAAAAAAAGAGCGGTCGGAGCTCTTAAAAAAAAACCCTTAAAAACCCGCTAGGCCATCTCTCCACACCCCCTCTTTTTGTCTGTTTTGCCAGGGAGTCTCCCCTGGTATCCCCAGCTATCCGTGGAGCTACTATGTATACCATGCTGGGGGGCCTTGAATCATAGAGATACAAGCTTGCCTCTAGCCCTCCTGGGATTAAAAGGCCGGGGCACCACCACTTCCCACTTCCACCTCCCACTTGCCTCTAATCATCTCATCCTTTTCAAAATTGGGTTGTCGAACTAGCGTGGTGGCACAACACCTTTAATACTAGCACGGGTCGTTTGGGAGCAAGGCAGAAAAAAAGGCGGATCTTTGTGAGTTCCAAGGCCAGCCTGGTCTACAGAGTGAGTCCAGGACAGCGTGGGGCTACAGGGGAGACCCTGGTCTCGAAAGACAAAAAAAAAAAAAAAAAAAAAAATTTGGTTTGGTAGGGCCTTAGAGAGATGGCTCAGTGGTTAAGAGCACTTGCTGCTCTTGTAAAGGACCTTAGTTCAATTCCCAGCCCACATGGCAACTAACAACTCTTCATAACTCCAGTTCCAGGGGATTTGATGCCTTCTGACCATGGGCATTGGACGCCATAGGTGCAGATACCTACATGCAGACAATACACCATCAACAAGATAAAAAATTAAGAAGTATTTTTTTTTTTTTCTCCCATTGCTGTACTTAATCTTCCTTGTTGATGTTGTGGATGGTGGGTGTGTGGGGTGTGGTGTGTTGTCTCCGTATGCGTCACGTCACACTCACACATAGCTTGCAGTAGGAAGTTTTCCAGTAGGAAAGTTTATTCTTCTGCTTGTATGCTCTTCTCTTCTTTCATCTCAGCTTATGAAATTCTAGTGTTTTTTTTTTTGTTGTTGTTTGGTTTTTTTGTTGTTGTTGTTTTTGTTTTTTTGTCTTTTTTTTGAGACAGGGTCTCCCTGGAGCTTCAGCTGTCCTGGAACTCACATTGTAGACCAGGCTGGCCTTGAACTCACAAAGATCTGCCTGCCTCTGCTTCCCAAGTGCTAGGATTAAAGGCATGCGCCACCACGCCCGACGAAATTCTAGTGTTTTATTTTTGTTTTTTCTGGAATTGGCACACTAACCATGTTCTTAGAACTCTGTTCTGAACTCCATTCTCACAAACATACTTGAGCGGAAAATGCCCCCTAACGGCCTGTTTGTCCCTAAGCATCTTATGCAATGTTTTATACAGAAGCTGTTCAGTAATACCTGTTTAAGTAGTTCATGAGGGTAGATGAGAAAAATGCTTTGTTTTTTAACAGACAACATCTTACTCTGCTTTTTAGTAGACAACAGCCCAGTCTGATTCATCCTTCTGATGTAGACTTGGAGTACTGGGATTGCATGTTTAAGTTTCATTTTTTTTTTTAATTTATTTCTTTTTTTAAAAATATTTTTATTTTTTATGTGTATGAATATACTGTCTGCATGTAGGTTTGTGCACCCGTGTCATGCAGTGCTGCGGAGGTCAGAAGAGGGCATCGGATTCCTCTGGAACTGAAGTTAAAGACGGTTCTTAGCTGCCATGTTGGTGCTGGGAATCGAACCTGGGTCCTCTGGAAGAGCAGTCGGAGCTCTTAACCACTAGGCCATCTCTCCAGCCCCTTGAGCTTCATTTTCAAAAATACTTTATTTTGTGTGTATGAGTATATTCCCTACATGTGTGTATAAGTGCACCTGTGTGGTGTAGTGCCAGAGTAATCAGAAAAGGGCATCAGGTTCCCCTGGAACTGGAGTTCTGGATGGTTGTTAGCCACCATGTGGGTGTAGCGAATGGAATCCAGGTCCTCTACAAGAGTAGTCAGTGCTCTTAACCACTGAACTGTCTCTCCTGCCCCTTGAGCTTCATTTATTATGGAATGATCTTTTTCTGTTTTTTTTTTTTAATTATTGAGTGTGTCTGCATGCATGTGATTATACACACATATTTATGTCCTAAGTGCCACCTGCACTCCTGTAGAGGTCAGAGGACAACTTCCTTCTGTAGATTCCAGGCATTGAACTCAGTTGTAGGACTTGCCCAGCAAGTGTTTTTCACCTGCTAAGCCATCTGGCCTGCTTTTTCTTTTTTCTTTTTTTTTTTTTTTT
>VZQC01012470.1:1546573-1573423 GCA_009823505.1 Rhizomys pruinosus | reverse complement strand
AGGAGGAGGAGGAGGAGGAGGAGGAGGAGGAGGAGGAGGAGGAGGAGGAGATGTGAATTAAAACTATATTAAGATTCCATCTTGCTGGGTGTGGTGGCGTACACCTTTAGTCCTAGCACTCCAGAGGCAGAGGCAGGTGGATCTCTGTGAGTTCAAGGCCAGCCTGGTCTACATAGAGAGCTCCAGGCCAGCTGGGGCTAAAGGAAGACCCTGTCTGAAAAGTACCAAAAAAGAAAAAAAAAGATTCCATCTCACCCCAGTCAGAATGCTTATCATTGAGAAAACAAATGAGGAGCTGAAGATAGCTCAGTGGTTAAGAGCACTGACTGCTCTGGAAGAGGACCTAGGTTTTGTTCCCAGCATCCACAGGACAGCTAATAACTGTAGCCCCAGATCCAGGGGATCCATCGCCCTCTTCTGGCCTCCATGGGCATTGCATGAACAGTGCACTTATATGCAAACAAAACAATTATACATATAAATTTTTTTTTGTCTTTTTGAGACAGGGTCTCCCTGTAACCTCAGCTGTCTTGGAACTCACTCTGTAGACCAGGCTGGCCTTGAACTCACAAAGATCCGCTTGCTTCTGCCTCCCAAGTGCTAGGATTAAAGGTGTGCGCCACCACGCCTGGCTACCCCTGTATTTTTTATAACAAGAGTTCTCACTGAGTTGCCAGGGTGGTTTTGAACTCACTGTGTAGTCCAGGCAGCCCTAGAGTTTACAGTCCTACCTCTACCTCCTAATTGCTGATAGAGGTGTGCTTTCCTATTAAAAAGCTAGGTGTGAAGTAGGGCATGGTAGCACATGCCTTTAATCCCAGCATTCAGGATGAAGAGGCAGGCGGTTCCCTGTGAGTTCAAGGTGAGTCTGGTCTACATAGTAAGATCTAGGACAGCTAGGACTAAAGGGAGACCATGTCTCAAAAAGACCAAAAAGAAAAAAGCCAGGTGTGATGGTGCACACCTGTATTTCCAGCATTTGGAAGGTGTCCTGATAGTTCACACTTGAATTACTATGTTGAGGTTAGTGATTCACAGACTTGATGGAGCATCCACTCCCTAATACTTGACTAATACATGAGGAACTTCTTTTTTTTTTTTTAAGGATTTGAGGTATTTTGTGTGTGGGGGGGTGTCTCTTTTTAAAATTTTATTTATTTTTGTATGTGTATGAATATACTGTCTGCATGTGGGTTTGTGCACCCATGTCGTGCAATTCCGTGGAGGTCAGAAGCGGGTCTTGGATTCCCCTGGAACTGGAGTTCTCCTGGAATTGGAGTTACAGACGGTTCTCAGCCGCCATGTGGGTGCTGGGGATTGAACCTGGTTCCTCTTCAAGAGCAGTCGGTGCTCTTAACCACTAGGCTATCTCTCCAGCCCCATACATGAGGAACTTCTAAAGTGCTGTTTGGTCAGGTCTCCTTAGCCCAGGCTAACCTTCAACTCTTGATTGATTCTCCTGATTTAGGCTCTAGCACAGGAATTACATGTGTGAGCCACCTCATCTGGTTCTGTTTGTTTTTGAGACCCAGACTGGTTTCAAATTCCTGATCTTCCTGTCTCCACCTCCCAAATGCTGGGATTATAAGTATGTACCATCCACCCTTGGTTCTTGTGGTGTTGGGATGGAATCCAGGACTTCATGCATGCTAGGCAGGGACTCCCAGGCACCCCAACCCATCTTTTTTTTTTTTTTCCAACCCATCTTTTTGTAGTTTTTCTTTTTCCCATGTATAGAGACATCTCAGTTAAAAAAATTTATTTAAAATTTTTTATTTTATGTGTATGAGTGTTTTGCCTGCATGTATGTAAGAACTATTACATGTGGAGCCCAGAAGAGGGAGTCAGCCTCTCCTAAAACTGGAGTTAAGAACAAATGTTACCTGCCATGTGGGCGCTGAGAACCAAACCTGGGTCCTCTGGAAGAGCAGCCAGTGCCCTGTGTTTGTGTGTGTGTGGGGTATGTGTTTATACATATGTACATATATGAATGCTGGTGCCCAGGGAAGCCAAAAATCCCACTAGAGCTGGAATCCCAAGCAGTTGTGAAGTGCCTTATGTGGGTGCTGGTAATTGAGCTCCAATCTTCTTCTACAAGAGCTGCAGTATGTGTTATTAACCACTGAGCCAACTCAGTTTTAAATAAATTTTAGACCCCTTCAGGAAGATTTTCCCATTGTCCTTTTGCACTTATATTACAGGTCTACAACCTGTTAATAAAAATTTTATGCTCACCAGGCCAGGTTTGATTCCCAGCACCCACATGGGGGCTAAGAACCATCTTTAGTGCTAGGAAGGGGCAGGTGGATCTCTGAGTTCAAGGCCAGCCTGGTCTACATAGCGAGTTCCAGGCCAGCTGAGGCTACAGGGAGACCCAGTCTGTCTGAAAAACACTCCCCTCCCCCCCAAAATAAATAAATAAGTAAATAAGTAAATAAATAAAGTGACTTATATAACACATATATTGTTTTGGATAAAAAAGATTTAAAAAATGCCACTCCTGGAATTTTTGGGAGAGGTAGTTAGACAGTGTCTCCCTATATATTTTTGGCTGGCAGGGAAATATGTAGACACTATGTATACTCATTATATATAATCTTGCCTCAAGTTGGCAATGATCTGTCTGACAATTGCCTCCACTGCTGAGATTATATGTGTGTACCACCAAATCCAACTTCCCCAGTTTTTGGAGGCGGGGGCGCTGGGGGTGCAGGGATTCATGTATTTATTTATTTTATTTATCTATGGCTAAAGTTGGCCTTGAACTTCTGATCCTTGCCTGAGCACTGGGTTTACGGTACCACTATACCTGGATCATTCATTATTCTAAAGGTTCTTATAAACATGGCCAGATTGCATCTTTGAAATATGTGCAATTAATCTCGATAATTAGTCAAAGTAGAACCTTCTTTCTGAGAAATGCAGTTTTTTTCTCCTTTGCTTGGTAGAGTTGTCTGATAGGTAAAAGGTAATTTGCTTTAGTTTGCATTTCCTTGACTGCTTTTGCTGTCCAGTGTTCTGCTTATATGTGAGATGGCTTTTTTGTTTGTTTGTTTGTTTGTTTGTTTGTTTGTTTTGAGACAGGGTCTCCCTATAGTTCCAGCTATCCTGGAACTCACTCTGTAGACCAGGCTGTCCTTGAACTCACAGAGATCTGCCTGTCTCTGCTTCCCAAGAGGCTTATTTATTTTTTGAGATAGGGTTCCAATTGGTTAAGTAGCCCAGGGTGGCTTTGAACTCCTGATGCTCCCCCTCTACATCCCCAGGGCTCCAATTACAGGTGTTTGTGACCCTGTCAGGTTTGTTTGACTTTGTTGTTTTGTTTTGTTTTTTGTTTTTGTGTGTGAAGAAGGGCCTCATTGTGTATCTTAGGCTGTTAAGGCTGGCCTATGCTTTCCTTGAATTCATCTCCACCTCCTGAGTGCTGGAGTTACAGGCATTGACCACCAGGTCTGGTTTTTAAAAAAATTTTGTTCTCTTTTGTGATCTAGGTTGCGCATTTTTCTGTGTCTTCATTGGTCAATTATATTTTTCTATGAATTGTGTTGGATAGGCTTTTTTCATCAACTTGTGTGAGGTGTTTGTATTAAAGAAACTAGCTGTATTAAATGCTTGCTTTTCCTCCACCTTGTCTTTTATTTTTTTTATTAAATTTCTTCCATACATCATACATCATTTCTCAATCCAATTTAGAGTCATTTCCCTTTCCATGCCCCCCACCCCACCTGAGTTCATGCACTCTGCCATACGGGTCTTGCATCTTTCTCTGAATCTTTCCAGGGTTTTTTTTTTCCCCCCCAAAGCAGAGGCTTATTGTCCTTGGGAGAATGTCACTGTTTCAGTCCCCGCCCCCCCAGTTCTTTTGTTGTTCTCCTCTCCAACTTGTATTGCATATATATGTATACACACACACACACACACACACCACCACAACCACCACCTGAACTTTGGACGGAGTTTCTGTCTTTAATTTTTTTTTTTTTTTTTTTTTTGCTAAAAAAGATGTCATGTTTTCCTTAAGGAAGGTGTTTGAAGGTTCCTTACCTTGTCTTTTTTCACCTCTGAAAAGAAAGAGATTGGGAGCATAGCTAAGTGTTTAGCAGTTGTGAGTACCTCAGTTCAATCCCTAGCATCGAAAGCAAAAGAGGAAATGCATTTTATTTTGGGGAGGTAGGAAATCTATACCGGTGTTTGACATTTTGGTATCTGTGTACTGTGTAATGAATCAGATCAAGCTAATTAGGACAGACTTACCTGCAGATAATATTTCTTTTTTTTTTTTTTTTTTTTTAAATATGGAACGCTTCACGAATTTGCGGTCATCCTTGCTGCAGGGGCCATTCTAATCTTCTCTGTATTGTTCCAATTTTAGTATATGTGCTGCCTAATGCTAGCAGCGATAATCTATTTCTTGATACTGGGAGCATTTGAAATCTTCAGCAAGATTCTTTGAAATATTGCAGGGCTGGATATGCAGTTCTTTGCTAGAGCATGTGCTGAGCCCTTGGGTTCACTTCCTAGTGATATGTTAGAGGCTGGGAATCGCTCAGCGGTTTTAAGAGAGCCGACTGCTCTGTGCAGAGGACCTGAGTTCCATTACCAGTCACCCACATGGTGGGCTAAGAATCGTCTTTAAATTCCAGTTCCAGGGACATGTGACACCTCTTCTGACCTCACGCAGCATTGCCGACATGGTGCACCAACTTACCATGCAGACAGTACATTGTACACAAAAAAATAATTAAAAAAAACTAGCACTACATTAAAAAAATTGTCCTTTGTGAGTTCAAGGCAGCCTGGGTCGACGAGTGAGTTCCAGGACAGCTGGCTACAGGGAGACCCGATTGCTCAAAAACGACAAAAAAACAATAAATAATAAAAAAAAAATTGTCAACATCAAAAGTTAATCTTCTGTTTCAACACCAGTTTGTCTTTTAACTTGGTTTATAGTGCTTTTGCTTTTAATTATGTAGCTCTTTGTTTTTATTTGTTTTGTTCTTTCTGAGATGTTCTCATCCCCTGTAAGCCCCTGGCGGGCCTGGGAACTCACGTGATGTGACCAGGCCTGGCCTTGAACTCACAGAGATCCGCCTGCCTCTGCCTGCCCTAGTGGCTGAGATTAAAGTGCGAGTGCCAACATGCCGGCTTTGAATCCCTTTTATTTTAAACTTACACACCCCCTCTAATGAGTATATTAACACATACTTGGCTTTGTTTTTTGGTTGTTTTTCTGGAGATCTACATAACTCCAGGTCTGACCTTGTGTGCTGGCTGAGTGGAACCTATGGTTACTTGAACTTGTGATCCTCTTTGTGCTACCTGCACAGGGCTGCTGAGATCATATGGATGAACCACCACTACTTGGTTTAGGTGGTGTCTAGGAATCGAACTTAGAATTGTGTCCATGCTTGAGCTTGAATTCTTTGAACCGAATACATCCTCAGCTCCACATTAAATAAAAAGTCTAAGATCTTTCTGGGTCTGGTGAGTGCATGTCTTTTAATCCCAGCACTTGGGATAGAGGCTAGGGGATACTCTGTGAGTTCAAGGCCAGCATGCTCTACAAAGAGTCGTAGACCAGGCTGAGGGATAATGCCTTTTCTCTACAGGGAAACCCTGTCTCAAAAAGAAAAATCCCCCCCCCCCCCAATTAAGATTGATTGTTGTTATTATTGGTGTTTTTGAGACAAAGGGTCTCCCCTTTTTAGTTCAGCTGTCATGGAACTCACTGTAATAGCCAAGCTGGCATCTTGACTCACAAGATCCACCTGCCTCGCCTCCTGAAGTGCTGGGATACAGGCATCCGCCATGTTTTATTTTAATTATGCGTTCGTGTGTGCCTGTCAATGTAAGCAAGTGCAGGTGCCTGGAGATGCCCATGTGTGGGTCTGGGAACCCAACTAGGTCCCTCAGCAAGAGCAACAGAGTGCTCTTAATCTAGAACCTTCTCTTCAGGTCCCCTGAAAACTGGAGTACAGCTTTTGTAGGGAACTTAACCCAGGTCCTCGGAAGAGCAGCAGTTACTTAAAACTGCTTAAGCCATCTCTCTAGACCACAGTGGGTTAGAATTGTATGCTTTTTTTTTGGTCCTTTTGAGACAGGGTCCCTGTAGCCCGCGGTCCCTGGAACTCACCTGTAGCACCAGGCTGGCCTTGAACTCACAAAGATCCGCCCTGCCCTGCCCATTCCCAAGTGCAGGAGTAACTGTTAATTTGTAAACATTTTGTTTTACCAGGTGTGGTAGTGAGACCCATATACCTAGTCACTTGGGAATTAGAGGCAGGGAATCTGGAGTTAAGAGCTAAATAGTTAATTTGAGGCAGCCTGGGGTAGAGACTGGTCAAACAACTACCCCCCCCCCATCCCCAGGTGTTTTTTGTTTTTTTTTTTTTTAAGCCCAAATATTGGTGAATCCCAGGAGGCAGAGGGAGGGAGAATGCCCATGATTTCAATGCCAGGTTGAGCTGTATACTTAATTTTGGCCATCTGGGCTACCTCGTCGGCACCTTTTCCTTAGTAAAAAAAAAAAAAAAAAAGCACAAAAAAAATTAGTAAATAATAAACATGGAAAAATAAACCTTAAAGCTTAAAAAATTTTATATTTTTATTTTACACGTGCGTACGAGTATTAATGCCTATGTCTGTATGTGCAAACATGTGTTGTACAGTACCCAAGGAGGTCCAGAAGAGGACATCAGAATCCATGTAACTGGAGTTACAGACATTTGGTAGCCATCATGTGGGTGCTGGGACAATCAAACCCAGGCTCATCTGCAAGAGCAGCCATTGCCTCTTAACCACTGAGCTCCAGCATGGANAAATAAAACAGACAAGGTTGAAGCCCATGGAACTATTTATGCTGGCATTGGTATGTGGCTGCCAGTGCCCATCAGACTCATCCTTCCCTTCAGGGAGGGAAGTCACATCTAGAGAGGCAGCCTGAGAAAGGGCCCTCTCATCTCACCTAAGCTAATCATGCTTCTGTCATCCTTTCTCTTTGTTTTTATTTTGTTTATTTTATTTATTTATTTTTTCGTCTTTGAGAAAGGGTCTCCCTTTAGTCCCAGCTGGCCTGGAGCTTGCTGTGTAGACCAGGCTGGCTTTGAACTCATAGATCTGCCTGCCTCCACTTCCCAAGTGCTGGGATTAAAGGAGTGCAACACCACAGCCAGCTTGTTTTTATTTATTTATTTATATTTATTTTTTTTAAAATATGGAACGCTTCACGAATTTGCGTGTCATCCTTGCGCAGGGGCCATGCTAATCTTCTCTGTATTGTTCCAATTTTAGTATATGTGCTGCCGAAGCTAGCACGATAATTATTTCTTGATACTGGGAGCATTTGAAATCTTCAGCAAGATTCTTTGAAATATTGCAGGGCTGGATATGCAGTTCTTTGCTAGAGCATGTGCTGAGCCCTTGGGTTCACTTCCTAGTATGATGTTAGAGGCTGGAGAGATGGCTCAGCGGTTAAGAGCGCCGACTGCTCTTGCAGAGGACCTGAGTTCGATTCCCAGCACCCACATGGTGGCTAAGAATCGTCTTTAATTCCAGTTCCAGGGGAATGTGACACCCTCTTCTGACCTCCGCAGCATTGCACGACATGGGTGCACCAACTTACATGCAGACAGTACATTCGTACACATAAAAAATAATTAAAAAAAACTAGCACTACATTAAAAAAATTGTCCTTTGTGAGTTCAAGGCCAGCCTGGTCTACGAGTGAGTTCCAGGACAGCTGGGGCTACAGGGAGACCCTATCTCAAAAAGACAAAAAAAAAATAAAATAATAAAAAAATTGTCAACAGTAAAAGTTAATCTTTCTGTTCAACACCAGTTTGTCTTTTAACTTGGTTTATAGTGCTTTTGCTTTTAATTATGTAGCTCTTTGTTTTTATTTGTTTTTGTTCTTTTTGAGATGTTCTCCCTGTAGCCCCGGCTGGCCTGGAACTCACTATGTAGACCAGGCTGGCCTTGAACTCACAGAGATCCGCCTGCCTCTGCCTCCCTAGTGCTGAGATTAAAGTCGAGTGCCACCATGCCCGGCTGAATCCCTTTTATTTTTAAAATTACACACCTCCATCTAATGAGTATATAACAAATATTAGCCTGTTGTTTTTTGGTTGTTTTTCTGGAGTCCTACATACTCCAGGCTGACCTTGTGTTGGCTGTGTAACTGAGGATACCTTTGAACTTGTGATCCTCTTGTGCTACCTGCACAGGGCTGCTGAGATCATATGGATGAACCACCACACTTGGTTTAGGTGGTACTAGGGATCAAACTTAGAATTGTGTCCATGCTGAGCTTGAATTCTTTGAACAGAACTACATCCTCAGCTCCACATTAAAAAGTCTAAGATCTTTCTGGGTCTGGTGGTGCATGTCTTTAATCCCAGCACTTGGGATACAGAGGCAGGCGGATCTCTGTGAGTTCAAGGCCAGCCTGCTCTACAGAACGAGTTCTAGACCAGCTGGGTCTACAGGGAGACCCTGTCTCAAAAAGTCATCCCCCCCCCCGCAAATTAAGATTGATTGTTGTTATTATTGGTGTTTTTGAGACAGGGTCTCCCTTTTAGTTCAGCTGTCCTGGAACTCACTGTATAGACCAAGCTGGCCTTGAACTCACAGAGATCCACCTGCCTCTGCCTCCTGAGTGCTGGGATTACAGGCATCCGCCATAGTTTTTATTTTAATTATGCGTTCGTGTGTGCCTGTCAATGTAAGCAAGTGCAGGTGCCTGGAGATGCCTCATGTGGGGTTCTGGGAACCCAACTAGGTCCCTCAGCAAGAGCAACAGATGCTCTTAACTACTGAACCTTCTCTTCAGATCCCCTGAAACTGGAGTTAAGCTTTGTAGGGAACTTAACCCAGGTCCTCTGGAAGAGCAGCCAGTACTTAAAACTGCTTAAGCCATCTCTCTAGACACAGTGTTAGAATTGTAATTTTTTTTTTTTGGTCTTTTTGAGACAGGGTCTCCCTGTAGCCCCAGCTGTCCTGGAACTCACTCTGTAGACCAGGCTGGCCTTGAACTCACAAAGATCCGCCTGCCTCTGCATCCCAAGTGCTAGGAGTAATGTTAATTTTAAAAATTTGCTTTTACCAGGTGTGGTAGTGAGCACCTATAATCCTAGCACTTGGGAATTAGAGGCAGGAGGATCTGGAGTTAAAGCTAAATAGTTAATTTGAGGCCAGCCTGGGCTAGAGACTGTCAACAACTACCCCCTCCCCCAATCCCCAGGTTTGTTGTTTTTTTTTTTTTTTAAGCCAAATATGGTGTAATGCCCAGGAGGCAGAGGGAGGAGAATTGCCCATGATTTCAATGCCAGGTTGAGCTGTATACTTAATTTTGGCCATCTGGGCTACATAGTGAGACCTTATCCTTATCTAAAAAAAAAAAAAAAAAGCAAAAAATTAGTAAATAATAAACATGGAAAAATAAACCTTAAAGCTTTAAAAATTTTATTATTTTTATTTTATGTGTATGAGTATAATGCCTATGTATGTATGTGCACCTGTGTTGTACAGTACCCAAGGAGGTCAGAAGAGGACATCAGATCCCTGAACTGGAGTTAAGGACAGTTGGTAGCTGCCATGTGGGTGCTGGGAATCAAACCCAGGTCCTCTGCAAGAGCAGCCAGTGCTCTTAACCACTGAGCTCCAGCATGGAGGTCAGAAGAGGACATCGGATCCCTGAACTGGAGTTAAGGACAGTTGGTAGCTGCCATGTGGGTGCTGGGGATCAAACCCAGGTCCTCTGCAAGAGCAGCCAGTGCTCTTAACCACTGAGCTCCAGCCCAAAAGCTGTTTTTTTTTAATTAAGAAAAATCAAAATTTATTCTTAGTGTATGTGCCTAATGGGGGGCAATGCACAGGTGCTAGAATGCCCACGTGGAGGTCAGAGGACAGCTTTGTAGAGTTGATTCTCTTTCTACCACATAGGTACTAAGGACTGAACTCAGAGCAGACATGGTGGTGAGCTTCTTCACCTATGTTGAGCCATTTTATTGGCCATACATCTCCGGTTCTGTTGTTCACATCTGAATATTTTTAGCTGCACCCAGCACTCTGGAGGCAGAGCCAGGTGGATTTCTGTGAATTCGAGATCACCCTGGTCAACACAGCAAGCTCTAGGCCAGCCAGGTGCTATATATGATACATGCATGTAGTCTTAGTTACTCAGGATTTGAGCCTAGGAGTTCAGTAGTATCCTGGGCAGGATAGGGGAACCTAAATTCTCCCCCCAAAACAATTTTTTTTTGTCTTTTCGAGACAGGGTCTCCCTGTATCCCCAGCTGTCCTGGAATTCGCTCTGTAGACCAGACTGGCCTTGAACTCACAGAGATCTGAATGCCTCTGCCTCCCAAGCCAAAAAACTTTTATTTTTTTTTCAAAGCCAATGTTTTATTGAAGCTCTGCTTTTTTATTTATTTATTTTCGAGACAGGGTCTCCCTGTAGCCCCAGCTGTCCTGGAACTCACTCTGTAGACCAGGCTGGCCTTGAACTCACAAAGATCCACCTGCTTCTGCCTCCCGAGTTCTAGGATTAAAGGCGTGGCCACTACGCCCAGTGAAGCTCTGCATTTTATACAAAATTACAAATCAAATCTAAACCCGTGGCCCCTCCCTGCCCCCTACCCCACCCCACCAGAGCTCATGCATTCTGCCAAACATGTTTTTCATCTTTTTCTCAGTCTCAAAATTCTTGATGCAGAAGTTGATTGTTTGGAGCAGAAGCTCACCAACCGTTTCAGTCAGTTCTTTGATGCAGTCTTTCTGTTGTTCCTTCCAGTATGAATCACTCCAAAATATGCACATATGCATGCCACATATATCAGAGGTTTTAGCATCTTGAGCTTATGATTTTTTTTTTAATTAGGCTGAAAGATGTCATGTTTGAAGGCTCCTCCTTGGCAAGCCCAAACCACCATCAGTTCTGCCCTTGTGCTCCACACTGGGGTTTTCCCTTCCTATGGTCACCAAATGAGGTCCAGTAAGCACTGGGTCCTGTCTTGATCTTCCTGTACTGGTCTCCATGATACGGCCTGGGTAGTCCAACAGTGGGAGTCTATATTCTGAAGAGGTGGAAAAAACTACTTTTAAAGAGAAGTATATGAGGACCCTGTGCTTGGATAGATTTAGTGTCAACTTGATACACCTAGGTTTATTGAACCTCAAGTGGGGAATCGCCTCCATTGGACTGGCCTATGGCCATGTCTGTAGGTCATTTTCTTGATTATTCAATAATATGAGAGGGCATAGCCCACTGTGGGTGGTGCCACCCTTGGGCTGGTGGTTCTGTACTATATAAGAAAGCAGCTTGAAGCCTGGTGTGGCACATGCCTGTATAATTTTTTTTTTAATTTTAATTTTTATTTATTTCTGTATGTGTATGAATGTATTGTCTGCATGCAAGTTTGTGCACCCGTGTCGTGCAATGCTGCGGAGGTCAGAAGAGGGTGTCGGATTCCCCTGGAACTGGAGTTCTCCTGGAATTGGAGTTACAGACGGTTCTCAGCCGCCATGTGGGTGCTGGGGATCGAACCCGGGTCCTCTGCAAGAGCAGTTGGTGCTCTTAACCGCTAGGCCATCTCTCCAGCTCCCTGGCACACGCCTTTAATCCCAGCACTTGGGAGGCAGAGGCAGGTGGATCTCTGTGAGTTCAAGGCCAGCCTGGTCTACATAGTGAGCTCCAGGCCAGCTGGGACTAAAGGGAGACCCTGACTCAAAAAACCCAACAACAAAAAAAGAAAGCAGGCTGAACATGGGCCGGGGAGCAAGCCAGTAAGCAGCATTCTCCTGTGGCCTGTGCTTCAGCTCCCACCTCCAGGTTCCTGCCCTGAGGTCTTACGTTGGGCTCCCTCAGTGATGAACTGTGACCCCGGAGATGTGAGCCAAATAAACCCTTTCCTTCCCAAGTTGGTTTTTCGTCAGAGTGTTTTGTCACAGCAATTGAAAGCAAACTAAAACATACCGTATTAGGAGTTTTGTTTGCTTTGAAACATGTTCTCCCTATGTAGTTTAGGTTGGCTTTGACTTTGTGGTAATCCTCCTGCCTCTCCTGTACTGCTTGAAAGGCCAGAAGAGGTCATGGATCCCCTCAGCTGGAGTTACAGGAGACCACAAGCCTCCATATATGGATGCTTGGATGGGAAAACTCCGGTCCTCTGTAAGAGCAGTATTTGCACTTGAGGGCTGAGCCATCTCTAGCCCTTGCCCTGCCCATCCCCCCTTTTGGAACAGGGTTCTCTAGCCCAGGCTGGCCTGGAATTGACTATATATCCCAGGTTGGCCTTATACTGGTATAGATTTTTCTGTCTCAGCCTTCCAAGTGGAGGATTCCAGCATAATAACTATTTTCTAAAATAATGAGGCCTTCCTAATCTAGTGGCCCAAGCTACTCTGGTAGTTGGGGCAGACAGATTGCAAGTTCAGGGCCTTCCTGGGTGGTAGAGTGAGATCAAGGCCTGTCTGGCAGGCTGAGTCTTTGTCTCAAAAAAAAAATTTTTTTTTAAATATCTTTTAATTTAATTCTTTGGTCTTTTTTGAGACAGAGTCTCTCTGTAGCCCCAGCTGTCCTGGAACTCACTCTGTAGACCAGGCTGGCCTTGAACTCACAAAGATCTGCCTGCCTCTGCCTCCCGAGTGCTAGGATTAAAGGCATGTGCCACCACGCCTGGCTGGATTTTTAAATTTTTTTTCTGGGGTTTTCAGCCTCAGCCTTTAACCACTGCGCTATCCCCACAGCCCTAAATTTTTTAAGATTTACTTTTTATGTATGTGCATGTGTGCTCATCATGTATATGCAGGTACCTGCAGAAGCCAGAAGAGGGTGTCAGATTCCCTAGAGCTGGAGTTACAGATATTTGGGGTTTTTTTTGTTGTTGTTGTTGTTATGGATATTTGTGACCTGCTGGTCTGTAGGTACTGGAAACATGAACTTGGGTTTCCTGGAAAAGCAGTGGTTAAGATATCTCTTATTTATTTTTTTAATTTTTAAAAATTTATTTCTTTTATGTGTATGAATGTACTGTCTGCATGCAGGTCTGTGCACCTGTGTGGTGCAATGCCGCGGAGGTCAGAAGAGGGCATCAGATTCCCCTGGAACTGGAGTTAAAGATGGTTCTCAGCCGCCATGTGGGTGCTGGGCATCAGATTCCCCTGGAACTGGAGTTAAAGATGGTTCTCAGCCGCCATGTGGGTGCTGGGAATTGAACCCGTGTCCTCTGCAAGAGCAGTTGGTGCTCTTAACTACTAGGCCATCCATCTCTCCAGCCCCAAGATATCGATTATTTTTGAGCTATCTCTCCAGCCCCATACCTTAGCCTCCTGAGTAGCTAAAATATAAGGCCTGAACCAGCAGTCCAGTCATAGCCAGTTTAGCTTTTTTTTTTAATTTTTTATTAATTTTATTTATTTATGTATGTGTATGAATGTACTGTCTGCATGCAAGTTTGTGCACCCGTGTCGTGCAATGCCGTGGAGGTCGGAAGAGGGTGTCGGATTCCCCTGGAACTGGAGTTCTCCTGGAATTGGAGTTTTGGACGGTTCTCGGCTGCCATGTGGGTGCTGGGGATCGAACCCGGGTCCTCTGCAAGAGCGGTCGGCGCTCTTGACTGCTAGGCCATCTCTCCAGCCCCCAGTTGTTTAGCTTTTAAGGTGCAAGATTTTGCTCTGAGCTTAGGCTTCTTGGAACTTACTTTGTATCCCCTGAACTTGGGTATTCTTCCTGCTTCAAGCTTCCCAAGTGCTGGAGTTACAGGCATGAGTCAGTGCACACATGTGGAGATGGCATGAGCCCATCTCTTCTCTTTTTTTTTTTTTTTTTTTTTTTTTTTTTTGGTCTTTTCGAGACAGGGTCTCCCTGTAGCCCCAGCTGTCCTGGAACTCACTCTGTAGACCAGGCTGGCCTTGAACTCACAAAGATCCACCTGCCTCTGCCTCTGCCTCCCAAGTGCTAGGATTAAAGGCATGCACCCCAAGTATTCTTACCATCGACCATATCCCCACCCTAGCCCAGGGTGGGTGTTAATCACTTTGGTGGTTAAATTAAATCCTAGGGCCTGAAAGAAGGGGTTACTTCAAACAATTTTTTTAATGGAAATTTGAATTCTTGGAAGCACAGTTACAATGAGGGAAATGACTCAGCAGAAAGCAACACCACCATGTTACTTGTTGTCTGTAGTCTTCATTTGCATTCATAGCTTCTTTTTATGGTGAACTTTTTGAATACACAGTAAAGGACACAGTAATACACTTTATTGTCACTGTATTAGTTTAGTTTGTTTTACTTTGTTTCCCTGTAGCCCAGCAGGCCTGGAACTGGAACCTAGCTAGCCATGTAGACTAGGCTGCCTCAATCTTAGATATTTCTCTGCCTCCTGAGTGCTGGGACTAAAGGTGTGCCTCATCATGTTGGGCTGTACAGGGATTTTTTTGTTTTTGTTTTCCATAGAAATTGCTTTTCCAACTTTATTTAGAAAACAAACAAATCTAGGTCCCAATCCTTCCCCAACTCCCAGCCATAATTTAAATAACTTAGAGACAGAGGGGAGGAGGGAGTTAGAGCCCACCACATTCCCCTCAGTGCCTGCTCCTTGTCCATCTTTTTCTTAGCTGCCAGCTTTTTTTTGGTCTTTGTTGAGACAGGGTCTCCCTGTAGCCCCAGCTGTCCTGGACCTCACTGTGTAGACCAGGCTGGCCTTGAACTCACAAAGATCCACCTGCCTCTGCCTCCCAAGTGCTAGGATTAAAGGCATGCGCCAACCACGCCTGGCTAGCTGCCAGCTTCTTATCTCGATCGCCTGCATGCTTCTTGGCCATGGGACCCTCAGCTCCTCCTAGGCCCCCAGGGGTCATGGGATCAGTGGAGGAGACTGAAGCACCATTGGCCAGGACCCTGATAGCCTCAGCTCTCCCACTGCTGGTGCCACCTGCGCCCCCAGGGATCTCTGTGAGCAGATGGGCCCAGGCAGCATACTCACAGTTCTCCAAAAGCAGGCGGTCTGCCTCTTCATTGTGCAGACTCAGGGTTAGGGTGGATCAGCAGGCACTTGATGGTCAGCAGTACATGTCAGATGCCCAGCTCAGCAGTCCAGTCCCTCTTGAGCCCGTTGACACAGATCTCACCATTGACACCCACATTAGGGTGGAAGATCTTAGGAAGTAGCCCTTGGGAGGGGAGGCAGGGAAGTCCTTACCCAGTAGAAGCTTCATACGAAACAGGTCTCTAGCATAGGGTGTTCCCTCAGGCCCTTCGGTGGTGACCTGCATGCAAGTCAGTGAAGTCCTCCTCGTTGGGGAAGACCTTAATGCCATCAGTGGGTCCGCTGTCAGCATGGTCGCCTCCTTGTACACCAGGTGGATGATGTGCAGAGGCAGGTTCTCTACATCGGAGTTCATGACTGCAGCCACCGGGGGGGGGGCGTGGGGGGGCGTCCCCGGCCCCGTCCCCCGTCCCCCTAGCCTCCTTCTTGCTCACTTCCGGCCACCAGTGGGGGGAGGTGGGGGGGGGACGACTGCCAGCCTCTGTGGCCCTGGCAAGGCCCTCCCTGCTGCCACGCTCGGATCCCCACTAACTCAGACCCCTGCCACAAAAATGCTAACAACACTATGCCTGCTCAGCTGTGATCAAGTTTTTTGTTTGTTTGTTTTTGCATGACAATAAATTATACATTACACATACAAACACATTTTCTAAACAGCTCTGTAAATTAGAAGTCTGAACTTGGTCTGACTGGAGTGTGAAAATTGTTTCTGAACAGAAGCTCTGATGGAATCTGGGAGTTTAAACTTTTGAGACTCAACTGAGAATTGATAGGGTGGTCAGTGTTGTGGGTTTCCCTCTCCAGCAGCTGAATATTAAGTGTTTGGAGCTGGTCTCTTCTCAGCCCTGGGGCAGTAGTCTAAATGAGGGGACTCCAAGTAGCTCTGGATGCTATCACCTGTCTGCTGGGTTGGAGCGCTTGTGGGCACAGTCTGCTCTCTCCCTTGGGACTGCAAATGAATTTGCTCTGTCATTCTCCCCTCCGTCTTTCTGCCAGCAGTCCACTGCTTTCATTTTCAATTTTAGCTTTAAGAGTGTTCTTGATCTTTTTGTGGCTGAATTACCACGTGGGTTTACATAAACAGCCACTTAGATTTAGGAATGTGTGTAAGGGCTTCGAGGAGGGCACTCCAACTGCTAGCTAGCAGTGCAGCTTGACTTCCCATTTCACTGTTCCTACTCCAGTGGTCTGGAAGGACTGTCTTTGATGACACAGACAAGGGGTGAAATAGGACACAGGCTCCGGATGAGAATTGGCAATCCTGAATGCACAAATAGTTTCTTCCCTCCAAAGCATGTTTTATAGCCAAGTGAACAGAAAACAGTTTGGGCTACTTGTGGAGACCTGAGGCAGAAAAATTACTTTTATCAAAAGATGGACATAGCTTTTAGAAAATGTTTCCTAATGAACACATAGAAAATTTGGGTTTTTTTCCTCTCGTTTTGTCCTCCTCAGGGGTAGTGCTGATAGCAGATGTGCATCTGAGTCTCTCTGTGGTAATAGGGGTTGTGCCACCTCAGGGTGGCTGGTCATATACCCTTGACTTTGATCATTGTCAGCTACATGGGAAACTGCTGGGGAGACTGAAGTTTACGCCTTCAAACACTGAGTAAACAGGTGCAGTTTGGTCCCTGGCCCACTTCTCCATGTAACTTTTATCAAGGCACACATGACAGACAGGCAGCTGGTGTCATTGTAATTCCAGTCCTTACTGACCAGTGTGGCAGGCCACCATTGCATGAGGCTTGCTCTGAGGTAGCAGCTCTAAATATAGCCACCTTTTCTGGCAGCTGCAAACACCTGTAGGAGCAGGCAGGGAGGGCCCTGGCCAGTCTTTGCTGTTCCTAGCATTTGTATTATACAGTTGTGGACTGTCAGACTGTTTGGTGCTGTTCATGTGTAATTAGATGCAGCTCACTGGCTCCTTTGGTTCCTGGTTGGGTTGTGTTTGGAAACATGCAGTTTGGCTTGTTGTATGCTATGGGAACTGGTGATGAGCTCACTGATTTGAGTAAGAGAAGGGATCACTGCAGTCACCAGAAGTGTGTCTGATGCCTCTAACAGACATGGCTTTTTTTTTTTTTTATGTGTATGAATGTACTGTCTGCATGTAGGTTTGTGGTGAAACCGTGTCATGCAATGCCGCAGAAGGTCAGAAGAGGGTGTCCGGGTCCCCTGGAACTGGAGTATAAAAGATGGTTCTCAGCCGCCTGTGGGTGCTGGAATTGAACGACCAGGTTCCTCTGCAAGAGCAGTTGATGCTCTTAAACGCAATAGGACCCATCTCTCCAGTCCCCAGACAATGACTTTTTTTTTTTTTTTTTTTGTCTTTTTTAGAGACAGGGTCCCGCTGTAGCTCCAGCTGTCATGGAACTCACTCTGTAGACAAGGCTGGCCTTGAACTCAAAGATCCGCCTGCCTCATGCCTCCAAGTGCTAGGATTAAAGGCGTGTGGCCACCCACTCCTGGCTAGACATGACTTCTTCTTCTTTTTTTTTTTTTAATTACATTTATAATTTTTATTTAGAGGGATTAATTTATTTTTGGTCTTTATCGAGGACAGGGTCTCCCTGTAGCCCCAGCTGTCTTGGAACTCACCTTGTAAGAATCAGGCTGGCCTTGAAACTCACAAAAGATACGCCTGTCCTGCCTCCAGTAGCTAGGAATTAAAGGTGTACCACTATGACCCACTAATTTTTTTTTTTTTTTTTAATGCGTATGAATGTACCTAGTCTGCATGTAGGATTTTGTGCACCATGTCCGTGAGGTGCTGCGGAGGTCCAGAAGAGGGTGTCAAGATTTCCCCTGGAACTAGGAAGTTTAAAGACAGTTCTCAATCAGCCACCATGTGGGTGTTGGGAAACTCGAACTACTGGGTCCTCTTGCAAGAGCGGGTCAGCGCTCTTAACCACTAGGCATCTCTCCAGAACCCCAAGCCATGACTTCTTTAAAGGCCTTCATGGCTTTGGTTTCTGGCAGTGGAGAACTGAGGGTCCGTGATGCAGTTCTGCTCAGTTGGGGAGGACTGTGGTTTATGTGCTTGGTAGTTCCTTCTGACAAAAGTAACTTATGCGTAATTAAAAAGAACACCAAGGGTTACCAAATGCCTCTTCCAAGAAAGAAATTAGCCACCCCATTTTCTGTTTTGTGTGTATAGGGGTGAGGGGTAAGTAGTATTTTGTTTGGTTTGAGACAGGGTGTCATGAACCCCGGGCTGGCCTTGAACTCCTGCATCTCTTGCCTCCACTTCCTGAGGGAGCTGTCGTGCCAGTATGTGGGTATGGGTGTGTGTGCACCAGAGGTATTGTCCTCTCTGTTTTTTTTGAAAACAGGGTCTCACTTTGAGTTTAACAAGTGGCTAGACTGGTTGATCAGCAAGCCCAAACAAAGATCCTCCTTTGTCTCTGCTCCCAATAATCCAGAATCCATCATAGTTTTGTACAGCCAGATCCAAATTTCTCCAGCCCCACAAATAGCTTTTTGGGTTGGGGGGGCTTTTTTTTTTTTCTTATTTTGTCTTTTTGTATCCCCAGCTGGCTGGAGCTCGGCTTGAAGTAGAGCAAGCTGGTTGGTCTTGAACTCACAAGAGATCCACCTTCCTCTAACTCCTCCCCGGTTGCTGGATTAAAAGGCCATGTGCCCCACCACACCAAGACTACAATTAGCTTTTTAAGATGTAAAACGGTAAAGTCACTTCTGCCCGCACTCTGCTCCTGAATGCCTGGGAATTAAAGGCATGTTGCCACCACACCGCCATCCTAAGATGGTTCTTAGCTTGCCATGTGAGTGCTGGGAAAATTGAAACCCAGGTCCTCTGCAGAACAAGTTCAGTGCTCGTACTGCTGAGCCATCTCTCACAAGCACCCTTTTTTATTTTTTAAGGAACTGGCCTCCAGTCCTACCTCATCCTCCTCAGTTCTTAGTACCACCCAGCAAAGAGAAAAAAACATTTTTAAATCTCAGTGAGGTTTTTTTTTTTTTTTGTCTTATTCAGACACCAAGGGTCTCCCTGTAGCCCCAGCTGTCCTGGAATCTCACTTGTAGACCAGGCTGGCCTCTGAACTCACAAAGATCCGCATGCCTCTGCTCCAAGTGCTGGGATTTAAAGGAGTGCAACACCATGCCCAGCTTCAAGTGAGATATTTTACCCACCAAGTTGGGCAGAAACTCAGAATGATGAAGAAACACTGAACATGAGCCAGTGTGGAATCAGGCACTGTGACACATTTGTGCTGGGAGCATTGTTTACAGCTTTTTATTGAGGAAAGTTTGGATCTAATGAATACCACAAATATATACCCTTTGGGAAGCTGGAAAAGATGGCTCAGCGGTTAAGAGCACTGACTGGGGCAAGAGAGATGGCGTAGAGGTTTAGAACAAACACAATAGCTCCGACTGCTCTTGCAAGAGGAACCAGGTTCGATCCCCAGCACCCACATGGCGGCTGAGACCATCCGTAACTCCAATATCCAGGGAACTCAGTTGTCCCAGGGGAATCCGACACTTCACTTCTGACCTCCGCAACCATCGCACGACACGGGATGCACAGACCTACATGCAAGAACAGTACATTCAATACACATAAAAAAAAAAAAAAGCAGCTACTGCTCTTGCAGAGGACCTGGGTTTGATTCTAGCACCCACATGGTGGGTAAGAACGTTTTTTAAGCCCCAGACTCAGGAGCAGAGGCAGGCGGAATCTCTGTGAGTCCAAGGTAATACAGAGGAATTCCAGCCAGCTGGGGATATAGGGAGACCTGTCTCAAAAAAAAAATCCCCCCCCCAAAAAAATACACCACACGTTTGAATTAAGCAAATATCATATAAAGGAATTTTATTTTTCTCTCTCTCTCTCTCTCGATCTCTCTCTCCTCTCCTCTCGTCTCTGGGTCCATTTTGTTTTGAGACACAGTCTTCCCTGTAAGCCCCCAGCTGGCCTAGAACTCGATCATAGACCATGCTGGCCTTGAACTCACTGAGATCTACCTACCTCTGACTCCTGAGTGCTAGGGATTAAAAGCATGCACTCACCTTGTCCGGCTAGGAATTTTATTCTGTAGATAAACTTAGGGGCATATATATATATACATAAGCATGATATGTCTTACGGTTTTTTATGAAAAGTTGAAGATTGGAAATGCTCATAGTTGATTGGTGGTCCACCCATACAGTGAGTGCAGCTGTGACAGACTGCATGTTGCTGAGAGAAATGGCTGCAAGACCTGTTGTTGAGGTAATAAAGCTTTCTATATCACATGTAAGGAAGTTCTAGGAGAAAGTAACATGAATGGCTGTCTGTATGTGTATGTNGAGACAGGGTCTCCCTGTAGCTCCAGCTGTCCTGGAACTCACTCTGTAGACCAGGCTGGCCTTGAACTCAAAGATCCGCCTGCCTCTGCCTCCCAAGTGCTAGGATTAAAGGCGTGTGCCACCACTCCTGGCTAGACATGACTTCTTCTTCTTTTTTTTTTTAATACATTTTTATTTTTATTTATTTATTTAATTATTTTTGGTCTTTTCGAGACAGGGTCTCCCTGTAGCCCCAGCTGTCTTGGAACTCACCTTGTAGATCAGGCTGGCCTTGAACTCACAAAGATCCGCCTGTCTCTGCCTCCCAAGTGCTAGGATTAAAGGTGTGCACCACCATGCCCAGCTATTTTTTTTTTATGCGTATGAATGTACTGTCTGCATGTAGGTTTGTGCACCCGTGTCGTGCGGTGCTGCGGAGGTCAGAAGAGGGTGTCAGATTCCCCTGGAACTGGAGTTAAAGACGGTTCTCAGCCACCATGTGGGTGTTGGGACTCGAACCTGGGTCCTCTGCAAGAGCGGTCAGCGCTCTTAACCACTAGGCCATCTCTCCAGCCCCAGCATGACTTCTTTAAAGGCCTTCATGGCTTTGGTTTCTGGCAGTGGAGAACTGAGGGTCCGTGATGCAGTTCTGCTCAGTTGGGGAGGACTGTGGTTTATGTGCTTGGTAGTTCCTTCTGACAAAAGTAACTTATGCGTAATTAAAAAGAACACCAAGGGTTACCAAATGCCTCTTCCAAGAAAGAAATTAGCCACCCCATTTTCTGTTTTGTGTGTATAGGGGTGAGGGGTAGTAGTTTTGTGGTTTGAGACAGGGTGTCATGAACCCCGGGCTGGCCTTGAACTCCTCATCCTCTTGCCTCCACTTCCTGAGGGAGCTGTCGTGCCAGTATGTGGGTATGGGTGTGTGTGCAGGCCAGAGGTAGTTGTCTCTCTGTTTTTTGAAACAGGGTCTCACTTTGAGTTTAACAAGTGGCTAGACTGGTTGATCAGCAAGCCCAAACAAAGATCCTCTTTGTCTCTGCCTCCCATATCCAGATCCTCATGTTTGTACAGCCAGATCCATCTCCCCAGCCCCACAAATAGCTTTTTGGGTTGGGGGGGCTTTTTGAGACAGGGTCTCCCTGTAATCCCAGCTGGCTTGGAGCTCGCTGAGTAGAGCAAGCTGTTCTTGAACTCACAGAGATCCACCTGCCTCTGCCTCCCCGGTGCTGGGATTAAAGGCATGTGCCACCACACCAGACTACAAATAGCTTTTAAGCATGTAAAACGGTAGTCACTTCTGCCCGCCTCTGCCTCCTGAATGCTGGGATTAAAGGCATGTGCCACCACACCCCATCTAAGATGGTTCTTAGCTGCCATGTGGGTGCTGGGAAAATTGAACCCAGGTCCTCTGCAAGAACAGTCAGTGCTCGTAACTGCTGAGCCATCTCTCCAGCCCCTTTTTATTTTTTAAGGACTGGCCTCCAGTCCTACCTCATCCTCCTCAGTTCTTAGTACCACCCAGCAAAGAGAAAAACATTTTAAATCTCAGTGAGGTTTTTTTTTTTTTTTGTCTTTTCGAGACAGGGTCTCCCTGTAGCCCCAGCTGTCCTGGAACTCACTTTGTAGACCAGGCTGGCCTCGAACTCACAAAGATCCGCCTGCCTCTGCCTCCCAAGTGCTGGGATTAAAGGCGTGCACCACCATGCCCAGCTTCAGTGAGATATTTTACCCACCAAGTTGGGCAGAAACTCAGAATGATGAAGAAACACTGAACATGAGCCAGTGTGGAATCAGGCACTGTGACACATTTGTGCTGGGAGCATTGTTTACAGCTTTTTATTGAGGAAAGTTTGGATCTAATGAATACCACAAATATATACCCTTTGGGAGGCTGGAAAGATGGCTCAGCGGTTAAGAGCACTGACTGGGGCAAGAGAGATGGCGTAGAGGTTAAGAACACCGACTGCTCTTGCAGAGGACCCAGGTTCGATCCCCAGCACCCACATGGCGGCTGAGAACTGTCCGTAACTCCAATTCCAGGAGAACTCCAGTTCCAGGGGAATCCGACACTTTCTTCTGACCTCCGTACCATCGCAGGACACGGGTGCACAAACCTACATGCAGACAGTACATTCATACACATAAAAAAAAAAAAAAAGCACCTACTGCTCTTGCAGAGGACCTGGGTTTGATTCCTAGCACCCACATGGTGGGTAAGAACCGTTTTTAAGCCCAGCACTCAGGAGGCAGAGGCAGGCGGATCTCTGTGAGTTCAAGGTCTACAGAGTGAATTCCAGGCCAGCTGGGGATATAGGGAGACCTGTCTCAATCCCCCCCCCCAAAAAAATACACACACTTTGATTAAGCAATATCATATAAAGGAATTTTATTTTCTCTCTCTCTCTCTCTCTCTCTCTCTCTCTCTCTCTCTCTCTCTCTCTCTCTCTCTCTGGTCTTTTGTTTGAGACACAGTCTCCCTGTAGCCCCCAGCTGGCCTAGAACTCGATCATAGACCATGCTGGCCTTGAACTCACTGAGATCTACCTACCTCTGCCTCCTGAGTGCTGGGATTAAAAGCATGCACCACCTTGTCCGGCTAGGAATTTTATTCTGTAGATAAACTTAGGGGCATATATATATATACATACAGCATGATATGTGCCTTACGGTTTTTTATGAAAAGTTGAAGATTGGAAATGCTCATAGTTGATTGGTGGTCCACCCATACAGTGAGTGCAGCTGTGACAGACTGCATGTTGCTGAGAGAAATGGCTGCAAGACCTGTTGTTGAGGTAATAAAGCTTTCTATATCACATGTAAGGAAGTTCTAGGAGAAAGTAACATGAATGGCTGTCTGTATGTGTATGTGTTGAGGGAAGAGGAAAAGTGGTTATTTTCCACTGTATGTTGAGCATTTTGTACCATGTATATATTTTGCTTTTCAAAATAAATAAATAATAAAATACTTTAAAGTGGAACTTGGGGCCAAGATGGCTCAGTGGGTAAAGGGGCTCGTTGCCTTAGGACCTGAGTTCCATCCCTAGGGACCATATGGTGGAAAAAAGAGAGCTGAGGTCCACAGGTTCTCCTCTGACCTTCACATGCCCATGTCATGCCCATGCACATAAAGTATGTGTTTTTATTTATTTATTTTTAAATTTTTATTTATTTCTGTATGTGTATGAATGTAGTCTGCATGCAAGTTTGTGCACCCGTGTCGTGCAATGCCACGGAGGTCAGAAGAGGGTGTTGGATTCCCCTGGAACTGGAGTTCTCCTGGAATTGGAGTTTCAGATGTGGGTGCTGGGGATCAAACCCGGGTCCTCTGTAAGAGTGGTCGGTGCTCTTAACTGGTAGGCCATCTCTCCAGCCCCAAAGTATGTTTTTTTAGAAAAAGAACTTTTACCCCGTAAATATGGAGGAGCATATGATGCCCTGTCCCGTCCCGTCCCTCCCCCCTCAGGGCTTGTGTACAGCCTTGGCTGGTCTTGAATTTATGATCTTCCTCTACTGAAGTGCTGGGATTACTGGCTTGTCACTGCACCTGGATTTGGAGGAACCCTTACTTGATTTCCTCATACATTTTTGCCATGTTTGTAGATTGCAAGTTTTTTCTTGTTGCTGATGGCATGCGAGTGCCTTCAGAAGAAAGTGATATACTAATTTGTTGGTCCTCCTGATTTTGCAGTTTCTCAGGCAGAATCAATAGTTTTAAAGACTTGTATGGCAAGAGCCTCAGGTTCTGTAGCCAACCCTAAGAAGGAGGGATTTTCTTTGGTTTGAAGGATAATATCTTTTAGACAGGACTGAGGTCTTTTATCTTTTTACTTATAGGAACTTACAAGCAGCAATTGGCGCCTATTATGACTTTGAGAGCCCAAACATCAGTGTGCCCTCTATGTCCTTTGTGGAAGATGTCACCATAGGAGAAGGAGAATCAATACCTCCTGATACTCAGTTTATAAAAACATGGCGAATCCAGAATTCTGGTAAGTATATGACAGGCATATCTCTTTTGCTTGGCTTTTGTTTCCTCATAGTTAAAATGAAAAGGGACTGTTTTAGCTATGGATGTGATTTTATGACTTAGTGTACATGTATTTAGAGTATACGTAGCATTTTCATGTATGAAGACCAAACACCAAGGACATATCCTGTCTTAGACTGGGAAGGAGGACTTGGCTGTCTTGTTGGCACCCAGACAGTCTTAACTGTCGACTAGGCCTCCCTGAAAATTGTACTTCATCCTTTTATTCTTCTCTAATCTTCCATCATTTGTATCAGGCTGGAGGAAGTACTGCCTTAAATAGAACAGAGTAGTTGGAAAGTGCTTTGAGCACCTGCTCTCTGGAAAGTTTTGTCTGTTTGGGGTTGTTGTTGTTTTGAGACAGGGTCTCCCTGTAGCCCCAGTTGGCCTGGAACTTATTCTAGCCAGGAAATTTCCTCCATTGGATCTTAACATCAATGTATCAGTATATATATCTGTATATAATTTCTCTTGTTGTGACTTATAACATATGAATTTGTTTAGGGTAGTAAAGATACGCATATAAACACTCACATTTGTGTTTTCCTTTTTGTTGTTGTTATTGTTGTTGTTGAGACAGTGTCTCTCTAGCCCTGACTGTCCTTGATTTCACAGAAATCTGCCTGCCTCTGCCCTCTTAAGTGTTGGGATCAAAGGCATATTCCACCACACGGAGAAAAAGAGAAATTTTTAAAATCTTTTTTAAATTAAAATTGAAAAAAGATTAAAAAATAAATTTTTTTTTTTAAATTTTTTTTTTTTAATTTATTTCTGTATGTGTATCAATGTACTGTCTACATGCAGGTCTGTGCACCCGTGTCGTGCAATGCCGCGGAGGTCAGAAGAGGGTCTCGGATTCCCCTGGAGCTGGAGTTCTCCTGGAATTGGAGTTTTAGACGGCTCTTGGCCGCCATGTGGGTGCTGGGGATCGAACCCGGGTCCTCTGTAAGAGCGGTCGGCGCTCTTAACCGCTAGGCCATCTCTCCAGCCCTAAAAAATAAATTTTTTGAGACAGGTCTCCCCTTAGTCCCAGCTGGCCTGGAACTCATTCTGTAGACCAGACTGGCCTTGAACTCACAGATATCTGCTAGGATTAAAGGCGTATGGCACCACACCCATCTTAAAGATGGTTCTTAGCCACCATGTGGGTGCTGGGAATCGAACCTGGGTCCTCTGCAAGAGCAGTCAGCACTCTTAACCTCTGAGTGATCTCTCTAGTCTCCCAAAAAGAGAAATTTTTAAGAAAGCACATTGAAAGACAGGCATAGTGGCACATGACTATAATCCCAGCACTGGAGAGACAGAGGTAGAAGACCACTGCAAGTTTTAAGGCCATTCTGATCTATACCAGCCAGAACTACACAGTGAGACTCTGTCTCAAGACAGAAAAAAAAGAAAACATCAAAAATAAAGCACATCGTTTTGATTTATTACTAAATAAGTCACCATAATTCTTTGAAAGTGGTACATGGGTCTGATAATTGTTACTACCTTTTACTTGTTTAATTCTTTGTTTCTTTTCTCATGTCCCATCTAATGACAACTTATTAGGGCTAGAGAGAGACAGGTCAGTGCTTAAGAACAGGTATAGTGGGGCTGGAGAGATGGCTCAGCTATTAAGAGCATTGATGTTCTTATAAAAGACCGGTTTGAATCCCAGCACCCACATGGTGGCTAAAAATTGTCTGCAACTCCAGTTCCAGGGGATAAAATACCCTCTTTGATCCTATGCAGGCATGACACTCATACACAAAATAAAAATAAATAAGCCAAAAAATAAGTCAGGCATAGTGATGCATGCATTTAATCCCAGCACTCAGGAGGCAGAGGCAGGCAGATCTCTGTGAGTTCAAGGCCAGCCTGGTCTATAGAGCTAGTTCCAGGACAGCTGAGGCTACAGGGAGAGAACATGTCTGAAAGAGACCAATAAAATATATATATATCCAAACGTGGTGGTGCACACTTTTAATCCCAGCGCTCGGAGGCAGACCCAGGCAGATCTCTCTGAGTTCAAGGCCTTCCTGGTTTAGGTAGGGAGCTCCAGGCCAGCTGGAACAAAAGGGAGACCCTGCCTCAAAAATAAATAAATAAATAACAGGTATAACTATTTCAGAGTACTAGAGTTTGGTTCCCAGCGCCTACATAGGGCAGCTTACAGCCTCTTACAACTCCAGCCCCAGAGGATCAGATGCCCTCTTTGGGTACCCCAGAGATAAATAAATAGTAATAAAAATTTTAAATGTCTGGGGCTGGAGAGATGGTTTAGTGGTTAAGAGCACTGACTGCTCTACCAGAAGACCTGGGTTTGATTCCCAGCACCCACATGGCAGCTAAGAACCATCCTTAAGCCAGGCAGGGTGGTGCACACCTTTAATTCTATTTCAAGGCCAGCCTGGTCTACAGAGTGAGTTCTAGGCCAGCTGGGGCTAAAGGGAGACCCTGTCTCAAAAATAGATAAGTAAATAAGTAAATGTCATTTGTGCTGCT
>VZQC01012470.1:1529073-1541573 GCA_009823505.1 Rhizomys pruinosus | reverse complement strand
GTGGGAGGCAGTTATTAGAGTAAGGACATGGGAGGGTGATTCTTCAGTAACACTCTATCCAGCAGCCTGTCTTTTCTAGAAGTACAGTGTTAGCATCACAGTAAAAGGATATGCTTTAAACTCTTTGATATTTAACACTATAGATGTCACATCCCCCCCCCCCCTTTTTTTTTTCTTTTTGTCTTTTTGAGACAAAGTTTCCCTGTAGCCTTAGCTGGCCTGGAACCTGCTATGTAGGCCAGGCTAGCCTAGAACTCACAGAGGTCTTCCTCCTGAGTACTGGGATTCAAGGTGATTGATTGATTCATTGATTAACTGACTGATTGATTGATTTTTGGAGACAGGGTTTCCCCGTAGCCCCAGCTGGCCTGGAACTTGCTACGTGGCCAGGCTGGCCTTGAACTCACAGAGATCCACCTGCCTCTGCCTCCTGAGTGCTGGAACTAAAGGTGTGGGCCACCACACCTGGATGAAGGCTATTTATTTATTTACTTTTAGGCAATTAAAAAATTTTTTTTTAACTTTATTTTTTTATTTTTTTATTTTATTTATTTATTTATTTATTTATTTATTTATTTATTTATTTATTTATTTTGGTCTTTTCGAGACAGGGTCTCCCTGTAGCCCCAGCTGTCCTGGAACTCCCTCTGAAGACCAGGCTGGCCTTGAACTCACAAAGATCCACCTGCCTCTGCCTCCCGAGTGCTAGGATTAAAGGCGTGCGCCACCACGCCNGGTTAATTGATGGAACTAGTAGGTATTATGTTAAGTTGAAGTACACAGTCCCAGAAAAACAAATGACGATGGTATCCCCCATCATCTGGGATGCTAGCGCCAATAACCTAATTGTAAATATTTTTTGGGGAATAGTGATATTTGAGAAAAACCAACGACACAGCATCATAAGCAACTTACTGAACGGTGAATCTGGTGGTAGGAGGGTGGGTGGACAAGGGTCTAGATTCGATTTGTAACATATTTTTTTATTTTAAAATAAAATAATTGTATAATAAAAACATTAACAAAAAACAAACAAAGTGTTCTCTGTTTGTTTGTCCTTTTATGATTGTCTGCAATGCAGTGGGGTCGAAGGGTATGTTAGCATCCCCTGGAACTGGGATTTACAGACAGTTATTAGCTGCCATTTGGGTGCTGGTAACAACTGGGTCCTCGCACGAGCAACCAGTGCTCTTAATCCTTGAGCCATTTCTTCAGCCCCAGTTTTATTTATTCCAAAAGTTATGCCAATACCTTATTCACTTAAAGAGAAAACACCTGAAATGATCTAGCTTTCTGTGAGTCTTCTCTGAGGTATTTCTCTTGTTGAAATCTATGAATTATATATAAATATAAAATTTTTTTTTTGTTGATGTGTGATGGTGTGGAGACATCAGAAATCGCTGGAGGAGTCAGCTTCTCCTCTCCACCATGGAGGTCCCAGGGCTCTAACTCAGGTCTACAGACTGGCAGGAGACTCACCACCCTTTGCTTTGTTTTTTGTTTTTTCTTTCTTTTTTTTTTTTTTTTTTTTTGTTTGTTTGTTTGAGATACGTATGGACCTATACCCAGCTGGCTTCCTGTCTCAGCCACCAGAGTCCTGGAATTATAGGCAGGGTCCACCCAATCTGTTACGGGGCAATATTTAAAAGGCTGAGGAAGTTGGGTGTATATTAATCTCAGTAGTTGGGAGGTGGCAGCCTGAGATCCATAGCAAATTCTAGGCCAGCCTAAAGACCAGGACAGACAGACAGACAGACACACAACACACACACACACACAACACACACCACTAGGTAGAGGGGCGGGACAGGAGACTCAAAACATAAAACCCTGTCTTGTTACAAATAGCTATAAACTCTTGCTTTATCATTTGCTTGCTAGACAGTTCCTTGGATGATGGTAGAGTGGGGGAGGTTGATATATGGCTAGAATGCCAAGTCAGAAACCCTGCTTTGACCTGGAGAGGCTCTATTGAGCCTGGCTGTCTTTCTTGATTTTGCTTGGTAACTTGAGCTTAAAATTTTTGTAAGCATGTTGCATTGTCGCATTTCTTCATCTGTGTGAAACGCTTAGTTCTTGTTTCTGAATTCCTTTTTGAAAAATTGGATATCAGTTGCTTGAGATTTGATCTTTATGGTACTTACACAAATAGGTTTTTCATTCTTCTGGACGTTGCTCAGACAAGTGTAATATACCTTTATACATGTAACCTGAATAAACTGACCTCCCATGACTGTGTGGGAGGCAGTTATTAGAGTAAGGACATGGGAGGGTGATTCTTCAGTAACACTCTATCCAGCAGCCTGTCTTTTCTAGAAGTACAGTGTTAGCATCACAGTTAAAAGGATATGCTTTAAACTCTTTGATATTTAACACTAATTGTCACACTCCCCCACCCCCCCCCCTTTTTTTTTTCTTTTGTCTTTTTGGGACAACAGTTTCCCTGTAGCCTAGGTGGCCTGGAACCATGCTATGTAGCTCAGGATCGCCTAGCAAAGCCACCGAGGTCTCCTCCTGCGTACGGGGGTTCACGGTGATGATTGATTCCATTGTGAAACTGCCTGATTGATTGTATTTTGTGGGACAGGGTGTTTCCCCGTAGCCCCAGCTGGCTGGAAACGTGCTCACGTTGGCCGGCTGGCCTTGAACTCTACAGGATCCACTGCCTCTGCCTCCTGAGTGCTGGGAAACTAAAGGTGTGGGCCCACACCGGATGAAGGCCTTCTTGTTTATTACTGTTTATGCAATTACAAAAAATTTTTTTTAATTATTTTTTTTATGTTTTATTTATTAGTTATTTATTATTTATTTATTATTTATTTAATTTATTCTATTTTGGTCTTTTTCGAGACTAGGGCTCCCTGTAGCCCCAGTGTCTTGGACACTACCTCTGCAGACCAGGCCTGGCCTTGAACTCACAAAGATCCCACTGCCTCTCCTTCACGAGTGCTAGGATAAAGGCGTCGCCCGCCACCACGCTGGCCTAACTTTTTTATTTTTGTATGTTTATGAGTGTACCGTCTGCATTGCAGGTGTGCACCTGTGTCGTGCAATTTGCTGGGCCGGAGGTACAACGGTGTCAGATTCCCCTGGAAAAGGAGTTAACGACCAGTTCTCAGCTGCACTGTCGGGTGCTGGCGGGTCTCTGAAGAGCAGTCAGCCTCTCAACCGTGAGGCCATTTCTCCAGCCCAACAATTTTTTTTTTTTTTCTTTTTTTTTTGGTCTTTTTGAGACAGGGTCTCCTTGAAGCTCCAGCTGTCCTGGAACTCACTCTGTAGACCAGGCCGGCCTTGAACTCACAAAGATCCGCCTGCCTCTGCCTTCCAAGTGCTAGGATTAAAGGCATGCGCCACCATGCCCGGCTCACAATTTATTTTTATGATGTGTGTGTAAACATAATTTTAAAGGCTACAAAGAAGTTTCTGTTTGTGTATAAAAAAAAGGCAAATTTCATTTACTTCATAATAGAGAGATTTCACAGGGAAGATCACATCCTAGTTGTCTGTGGCTCCCTGTGCCACTGAACTATTCAAAACATAGATTCTCAGCCGGTTGTGGTGGTGCACGCCTTTAATCCTAGCACTTGGGAGGCAGAGGCAGGCAGATCTTTGTGAGTTCAAGGCCAGCCTGGTCTACAGAGCGAGTTCCAGGACAGCTGGGGCTACAGGGAGACCCTGTCTCAGAAAGACAAAGAAAAAAAAAAAAAGATTCTCATTTGATTTATGTGCTTATTTACATATGAAATGAGACAGGCAGAAAACATTGCAACCGAAGCTTCTTGTGTAAGTCAGAGGATAGCCTTGGGTATTGTTCTCAGGCACTGTCCACTAGTTTTTATTTTTTTGGTCTTTTTGAGACAGGGTCTCCCTGTAGCCCCAACTGTTCTGGAACTCACTCTGTAGACCAGGCTGGCCTTGAACTCACAAAGATCTGCCTACCTCTGCCTCCCAAGTGCTAGGATTAAAGGCGTGCGCCACCAAGCCCGGCTGTCCACTAGTTTTTGGAGATGGTTCCTTACTGGCCAGGAATTTGCCAAGTAAGCGGGGCTAACAGACCAGCAGGGTCTAGGGGCCTTCTGTCCATGCCTCTGCAACTCAGGTTATGGCACATGCATTATACCTGGACTGTAAATTTTAAAAATATAGTAAGTGGGGCTGGAGAGATGGCCTAGCAGTTAAGAGCACCGACTGCTCTTGCAGAGGACCCGGGTTCAATCCCCAGCACCCACATGGCGGCTGAGAACCATCTGTAACTCCCAATTCTAGAACTCCAGTTCCAGGGGAATCCAACACCCTCTTCTGACCTCCGTGGCATTGCATGACATGGGTGCACAAACCTACATGCAGACAGTACATTCATACACATACATACATACATACATACATACATACATACATACATAAAATTTAAAAAATGTTAAAAATGCAGTAAGTGTGGTACATGCATATTTGTGTGTAGGTATATATATGTGTATACACATGCACAAGTGTTATGTATGTACTTCTGGGGGGGGGGTCTCAGGATGGATGTTGGGAATCATCCTCTATCACTCTTCCACCTTACTCTTGAGGCAGTATCTCATGAGGTCAAAGCGGGAACTCACCAGTACATGTGATCTCCCTGGCCAGCTTGTTCTAATGATCTTTCCACCTTCTAATATTGAAATTACAGGTGGGCTACCATGCTCAGCATTTACCTGGTGTCTGGTGATCCAAACTCTGGTCCTCTTGCTTTCTCCCTAATCGTTTCAACTGTTATTTCCCCATCCAATGCATGGCTTTTTTTTTTTTTTTTTTTTTTTTTTTGTCTTTTTGGGACAGGGTTCTCCCTTTAGTCCCAGCTGGCCTGGAGCTTGCTCTGTAGACCAGGTGTGGGCCTTGAACTCAGAGATCACCATGCCCTTCTGCCTCCAGTGCTGGGATTTAAGGTGTAGTACCACCCTGCCACCGCTACATGGCATTTTTTACAATGGGTTCTGGGCATCAAATCTGGGTCTTTGTACTTACAAAGCAAGCACTTTACTGACTGAGCTATTCCCCCATCTTAAAAACATCTGTAACTTCGAATATCATAGACATGTGTTTCTTCTTTCTTGTTCTAGAAAAGCTAGGAACAGTCAAAAAGTGTTTTTTTTTTTCACCAAAACTTATTTTTATTTTTTTAACAAATTCTAGACCCGTTGTCCCCCCCCCCATTTCCCCCACGCCACCAGAAGCTCATGCATTCTGCCAAACAGGCTTTTCATCTCTTTCTCATCTTTCTCATATTTCTCCATGAGGAAGTTGAGTTTTTGAGCAGAAGTTCACGTTTACAGTTAGTTCTTGATTGCAGTCCTTTCTGTTGTGGTTGTGGTGGTTGTTGTTGTTTCCAATATGCATCACTCCCAACTGCTTTGGACAAAAGTCGGGCCATACCAAGAAATACTTACAACTAGGTATCTGGCAATAGCGTCACAGATGAGGGATAACATTCTTCGTTTGTTTTTCTGGGACTGTGTTACTTCATCAGCAGATGTCCTCTAGCTCCCGCATTTTCCTGCCAAAGCTTGTGATGTCATCTTTCTTTACTGCTCCATAGAACTCAGTGTAGATGTCCCACATTTTCTTATCCACTCATCAGTTGAGGGGCATTTAGGTTGGTTCCAGCTCTTGCTATTGTGAAGAGAGCAGAAGTAAAGATGGCCATGCATGTATCTCTGTGTGGGTTGAGGTCTGAGGGTACGTGCCCAGGAGTGATATGGCTGGGTCAGGTTGGCAAGTTCATTCCAAGTCTTCCAAGGGTTCTCCACACTGCTTTCCATAGTGGCTTTATGAGTTTACATTCCCACCAGCAGTGGATGATGTTCCCCTTTCCCCACAAACCTCTCCAGCACTTGGTATCATTTGCTTTCTCTGCTCCTAGCCGGTCTTATTGGATAAGATGATATCTTAAATTGGTTTTGATTTGCATTCCTTAATGATTAGTGATGTTGAACACTTTCTTAAGGTGTTGTTTCTCAGCCATCTCTATATTTCCTCACTTGTGAAGTCTCTGTTCAAGCTCTTTGCTCCATCTATTGAGTAGGTCATTGTTTTCTTTTTTTTCTTTGTTTTTTGAGTAGTTTATATATTCTGGAATCATGCTTTGTCAGATGTATCGTAGTGAAGGTTTCTTTCCCTCTGTGGGATTTCTCTTCTTCCTTGATTGATTCTTTTGAGTTTACAGAAGCTTTTGTTTATGATGTCCATTTGTTATTGTTGACCTTAATTCTGTGTAGCTGCTGTCTGATTTAGGAAGTCTTTTCCTGTGCCTATGTCTTGTAGTCTGCTTGCAACTTTTTCTATTGCCTTCAGAGTTTGGGTTTACCCGTTGAGGTCTTTTGATCCATCTGGAGTTGATTTTTGCAGGGGGAGAGGTAGGGTTTAATTTCATTCTTCTACAGTGAGTATCCAGTTTTGACTAACACCACTTGCTGAAGATGCTTCTTTCTCCATTGTGTCTTCTTGGCCCCCTTGTCAAATATGAGATGGCTGAAATTGTATGTGCTCAGATTGGATCTTCGGTTTGTGTTCCATTGGTCAATAGGTCTGGTTTTTGTGCCAGTACCATGTGTTTTTATTCTATAGGTGAATGTTTGAATCTGTATAGGATCCTCCTGTAGTTGCTTTTTTTTGCTCAGTGTGTTTTGGCTCATTCAGGGTCTTTTGTTCTTCCACATGAATTTAAGGACTTTTGTTCCAAGCCTGTGAAGAAAACTTGGGATTTTGATTGGAATTGCATTAATCTATACAAGAGTTTCGTAAAATGGACATTTTTACATTTTAATTTTCCCAATCCATGAGCATGGAGGTTTTTCCATCTTTGATGTCTTCTTCAATTTCTTTCTTTAAAGAGTTTAAAATTTTGTTGTAGAGATCCTTGGTGTCTTTGGTTAGGTTTGTTCTAGGTATTTTATTGTTTTTGAGGCTATTGTGAGTGGGAAGGTCTCTTTGAATTCTTTCTCCAGTTGCTTGTTCTTGGTGTAAGAAGGCCATTGATTTTTTTTTTTTAAGGTTAATTTGTATCCTGCCACTTTGCTGAAGCTCTTAATGTTTCTAGGAGTTTTCTGGTGGAGTTTTTAGCATCCTTAAGTAAACCAATCATATCATCAGCAAATAGGGATAAGCTTGACACTTTTTTTCCAATTAGTTACTCCTTTTAATTTCCTTTTTCTTGGCCTTATTGCTCTAGCAAGTGTTTCAAGCACTATGTTGAAGAGGAGTGGTAAACCGTGGCAAGCCTTGCCGAGTTCTACCTTTAAGGGAACGTTTCTGTCTATTTCCCCGTTTAGGAGATATTGGCTGTGGTTTCCTGTATATGGCTTTGATTACATTGAGGGAATGATCCCTCCAATCCAATTCCTTCTAGGACTTTAAGCATGAAGGGATGCTGGATTTTGTCAAAGGCTTTTTCAGCATCAATTGAGATGATGGTGTGGTTTTTGTCTTTGATTCCGTTTATGTGTTTGATGATGTTTATTGATTTTCGTATATTGAACCATCCCTGCATCTCTGGTATGAATCCAACTTGGAAAATGGTTTTTATTTTGTTTATATATTTTGATACAGGGTCTCATGGTATAGCTAGAATGGCCTGTAATTGATGTGGTAGCCCAGCCTAGCCTCAAATTCCTGTTGCTCAGCTTCCTGAGTGCTGGGATTATAGGCATGTGCCACCCCAGATCTGGCCATATTTTTACTTAAAAAATGCAACTGAGCCGGGCATGGTGGCGCTCACCTTTAATCCCAGCACTTGGGTGGCAGAGGCAGGCGGATCTCTGTGAGTTTAAGGCCAGCTGGGACTAAAGGGAGACCCTGTCTCAAAAATACAAAAAAAAAAAAGTGAAAGTGACTGTTTCACTTGAGAAAGAAATCTCCCCTAAGTGTGAGGCCAGGATTCATCTCCACAGCTCTTCATCGACGTTATTCCTTGGCTTTCCAGATTTAGTGTGGCATGTAAGGTCACTTGAAACACGTATCTTGAAGAAGGGCTTTTCCTGCAATGTTTTGAGTTCTCAGAGAGATCATTGATCAGAGGTTGTCTTTTTGAGACAGGATCTTTAGCCAACCAGGCTCACCTTGTAGACCACCTGCCTCTGTCTCCAGAGTGCTGTAATTAAAGGCATGTGCCAAAATTTTTCCTTTTATATTCACTTACTATTTTTCTTTCTTATTTTACCTTTTATCTCTATGACTATATTGCCTCCATCTGTGTAAGTGTACCCATGTCATGCAGTGTCCACAGAAATCAGAAGAAGGTATTGGATCTCCTGGAACTAAAGTTACCAACAGTTGCTAGCTGCCACGTGGGTGCTGGGAATGGAACCTGGATCTTCTGCAAGAGCAGCCAAGTGCTCTTAACCACTCAGCCATCTCTCCAGCCCCATCATTAACCTATTTTTTAAGAGAGAGGTCAGAGGACAACTTAGAGTAGATTCTTTCCTTTCACCATGTGGGATCCATGTACTCTTGTCATACTTGGTGGTGAGAACCCTTATCCACTGAGTGATCTTAGAAAATTCCTTGTGTTGAGTGGTGTGCAACATTTGTTAGCTTAGGGATATGTGGGTGGGATTCTACATATATGTGAGACAAAGAGGTCTCTTCCACAGTTTTACAAGAAAAGAAACTCCAGCACAGGACTACTGGTTACCTAACGTTTCTTTTCTTTTGCTTGAACTCAGGGGCAGAGGCCTGGCCTCCAGGGGTTTGTCTTAAATATGTCGGGGGAGACCAGTTTGGACATGTGAACATGGTGATGGTGAGATCGCTAGAGCCCCAAGAGATTGCAGATGTCAGCGTCCAGATGTGCAGCCCCAGCAGAGCAGGAATGTATCAGGGACAGTGGCGGATGTGCACTGCTACGGGACTCTACTATGGAGGTGAGTATGTCCTTGTGCAGGACAAGGCTAAGGAGTTGAGGCAACCCCTGGTAAGCACCGTCATGTTACAGAACCATTGAATGGGCCAGAGCTTGGCTTCCTTTTCCTTCTGCAAGTAAAATGTCTTGAAATTAATGGCAGGTTGGGTCAGTCTAGTGCACTCCCTTTTATCCTATGAATGTAATTAAACTTTGCTGTAGCATATAAGACATTATACTTGCATTGTAAACAGCTGCTGATGCTAAGTTTATTATGTAATCCCATGTGTGCTATAAGGATACTGGATGCTAGTCTTGTGAAAATCTCTATAGACACAGGCCATGTAAGTCAGGGAGTGCACAGAATGGATATATTCCTTCCAGCCTGAGGTCTTGTCAGACTTCCTTCCTGTATTGCCACACTTAAAACATTGATAAACAGTTTGCATTTTCTGTTCACTGGAACCCAGGCCACACTTTACCTATCCACCCCCCACTCCAGTGAGTGATTATCAGTCACTTCCAGGCTGCCAAATCAGGTAGCCTTTGTAGTCTTCATATTAGCCCATCTCTAGTGTTTGGTATTTGCAGTGGAAATGTCTCTTGAAATGCACCTTCTTAGGTTCATAGGACTCTATCCTGTTTATGCCCCTTCCCTCTCTGTTCTTTGATTCCCTGGTCCCATGTTAGCTCTGGAATTGCTGCCCATGAGCTGACTTCCATTGGTGCCCACTCCCCTTATCCACTCATGTGTCAATAGCTATTCCCAGTGCTCTCTGCGCAGGACACTCCAAAGTTTCTATGGCTGAGACTTATTTTCAGAGCTTCACACTTTTGGTTTAACTGATCATGAGTAGAACACCTGGATGTTCTGTAGATTTAGGAGTTTTAACATCTCCTAGACAAAATCTAGATCCTCCTCCTCAGCAGCCGATTCTAGTACTTAGGCTAGAAACCTTGGATCCAATATTTTTTCTCTCTGTAGTACTTAATCACAAACTTATTCTTGTTGGTTCCACTATATCCTATACCCTAGAAATCCAAAGACATAGCTCCTGCCCTCACTGTTTTTAACTGGTCCTAGGAGGAATGGGACCTTTGTAGTTATTTTTATTCATCCTGGAATTAATTTTCTCATATAGCCTGTGGAAACTTTCAATTTATCTAAAAGATTTAATAGTAGAAAGTTTTTTCAGTGTTTGCCTGCTCTGTGCCTCCTTTAATGAAGCCACATTGGCAGATTAGAGAGCCGCACAGTCTGCCCTGGCTAGCCCTGTTTTCACTTTCATCTTCACTCCTGACTCTGCCATGATCAGTCTCTTGTTCTTGTTTGAAAAATCCCCCCCAAGCCAACTTCTGCTTACCCTCAAGGCCCTGATCATGCCACCTTTCCCCCTTTCCCTCTTTCCTTCCTCCCCTCTTGCCTACTATGTACCTCAAGGACATTTATCAGCCCCTCAATCCCTGCTTTTTTTTTTTTTTAAGCAATTTTTTTATTTTTTATTTTTATATGTGTATGAATGTATGAATGTACTGTCTGCATGTAGGTTTGTGCGCCTGTGTTGTGCAATGCCGTGGAGGTCAGAAGAGGGTCTCAGAATCTGAGTTCTCCTGGAATTAGAGTTACAGGCAGTTCTCAGCCGCCATGTGGGTGCCGGGGATCGAACCCGGGTCCTCTTGCAAGAGCAGTCGGCGCTCCCAACCGCTAGGCCATCTCTCCAGCCCTAGCCCAGACTGTTCTAAACTCCCTATGTAGACAAGAACGACCTTGAACTCCTGGTCCTCTTGCCTCTACTGAGGGCTAGGATTACAGGCACACGGCTCTCTACTTTGCCAGTTTGTTCATTCGTTCGTTCCTTCCTTCCTTCGTTCCTTCGTTCCTTCCTTCCTCCCTTCCTCCCTTCCTCCCTTTCTCTCTTCCTCCCTTCCTCCCTTCCCTCCCTCCCTCCCTCCTCCCCTCCCTTACCTCCATCCACTCCCCTCCTGTATCCTTTCCTTTTTGCTCACCTTTTCCCCTTTTTTTGCTGTGCTAAGGATTGAACTCAGGACCTCTTGAAGGCTAGACAAGTACTCTAGCACTGAACTGTGTTTCCATTTCTTCCCCCATCCCAACCCCTGTCACTTTGAGATATATGTCTTGCTACATATATGTAGCCCAGGCTGGCTACACATAACCCAGGCTAACATTGAACTCTTGATTCTTCTGCCTGAGACTCCTAACTGCTAGGATTACAGATGTGTGCTCTATACTTAGTAAGCTTTTGCTTTATTTTTATTTAAATTTTGTTTTGTTTTGAAACAGGGTTTCTCTGTTTGTTTGGGTTTTTTGGTCTTTTTGAGACAGAGTCTCTCTGTAGTCCCAGCTGTCCTGGAACTCACTCTGTAGACCAGACTGGCCTTGAACTCACAAACATCCACCTGCCTCTGCCTCCCGAGTGCTAAGATTAAAGGCATGCGCTACCACGCCTGGCGAAACAGGGTTTCTCTGTATAGCCCTGAATAGCCTGGAACTTTGTATGTAGACCTTGAACTGATAGTGATCTTCTACTTATCAAATGCTATAATTATAGTTGTATGCCACCACAGCTGGTCTTATTTTAATTAGTGCTTTATTTAAGTATTTATTTATTTATTTATTTAATTTGTACAAGGTGGTTTGCCTGGTGGATATATATGTACCATGTGCATACCTAGTACCCCCAAAGGCCAGAAGACTATGTCAAATCCCTTGGAACTGGAGTTACAGTCGTAAGCTGTCATGTGGGTGCTGGGAACTGAACCTGAGTCTGCTGAGCCATTTCTCCAGTCTTGTTTCTGTAGTGCTAGAGATTTGCTAGAGATTGAGCACTGGTCTCACATGTACTAATCTCAAGACCTTGTAGAGTTCAGTACTTACAGGAGAACTTAATCTGATTGGGGCTTTGTAAGCATTTTTCTTCAACAGCAGAACCTTTTCCATGATAAAAGTTGATGTAAATGGCAAATGAAACCTGTGGCATCTGGGCCTATTTCTGCAGCATCTGTCTGAGATGACTTCCAGAGCCCTGTGAGGTATGGATTGTAACTCTTCATCTGCTCTACGAAAGAGTTTAATTCCATTTACAAATACCACATTTTATTAAACCACTATTTATTTGTGATTTATTTAAATCACTATTCATTTGTAAAACATAGTCCGAGATGAGATATGTGACTGACAAAGTGAATATATTGGCTGAGCCTGTAGCTCAGTGGTGCACAAAATGTTTAACCCCCAGCCCTGCAAAGAAAGAGCAGAGATGTATTGTGTGTATGTTACAGTGGACACATGAAAGCAGAGACAAGTGCTCTGTGAGCGTGGTAGGCTTTCCTGGGGCTGAGTGGAGTGAATGCAGGATTGACTTTTAGAAGCTGGAACACTTGGTGACCCCTCTTACCTTATCTTTCTGTTTTAAAAGAATGGACATTTTTGTTGTTGTCATTGTCATTGTTTTGTTCTGTTCGAGACAGGGTCTTCCTGTAGCCCCGGCTGTCCTGGAACTCACTCTGTAGAACTCACAGAGATCACCTGTCTCTGCCTTCTGAGAGCTGGGACTAAAGGTGAGTGCCACCACGCCCAGCCTTTTTTTTTTTTTTTTTTTTT
>VZQC01012470.1:1516900-1529024 GCA_009823505.1 Rhizomys pruinosus | reverse complement strand
TTCCAGGGGAAATCCGACGCCCTCTTCTGACCTCTCGGCATGCACGACATGGGGCACAAACCTGCATGCAGGACAGTACTCTCTTTCATACAATATGAAATTGAATGATATGAACGAAAAACAACCGGCTGGAGACAGTACTTCATACACATATAATGAATATGAAGAAGATAAGAACGAGTCTGCTTTCACAAAGGCATCCTGTCCAAATCCAGTGTCCTCTACTTAAGATCTGTCTGGCATTCCTCCCAGCTTTTTTGATCCTTTTCTTGGTGTGTAGCCTGTGCTAGCCTTGAGCGCTCCATTTTCCTTCAGAGTGCTGGAATTAAGAGGTGTGAGCTGCCGTCCTAGGCTCTGTCTGATATAATAATCAACCAGCCGCTTTAGACACATCCTCTTTCCTGTGAGATGGCTGAGCAGGTAACGGCACTTGCCAGGTGACCTTATTTCTATCCCCAGAACCCATGTGGTGAGAAAGAGAGACTTGGGGGCTGGAGAGATGGCCTAGCGATTAAGAGCGCCGACTGCTCTTACAGAGGACCCAGGTTCGATCCCCAGCACCCACATGGCGGCTAAGAACCGTCTGTAACTCCAATTCCAGGAGAACTCCAGTTCCAGGGGAATCCAACACCCTCTTCTGACCTCCGCGACATTGCACAACATGGGTGCACAGACCTACATGCAGACAGTACATTCATACACATAAATAAATAAAATATTTAAAAAAAAAAAAAAGAGAATTGATTCTTACAAACTGTCTCCTGACTTCTACCATGGCATATGTGTACCTACATGTACACTGAATAAGTGTAAAAAAAAAAATTTTTAATAAAATTAATTTCTCTTTCATGTTCTCAAAAACCTTGCCTTATTTTCCTCTAGCAGTCCTATGCAGTATCGGAAATAACTAGCAATCCTTGAACTGAATATAAAACATTATTTTTTAAAGAAATACTGTTAGGGGCTGGAGAGATGGCTCAGCGGTTAACAGTGCTGACTGCTCTTGCAGAGGAGCCGGGTTCGATTCCCAGCACCCACATGGCAGCTAAGAACCGTCTTTAACTCCAGTTCCAGGGGAATCCGACGCCCTCTTCTGACCTCCGCAGCATTGCACGACATGGGTACACCAACCTACATGCAAACAGTACACTCATACACACAGAAAATAATAAATTAATAAATAAATAAATATTAAAAAAAAATACTGTTATAAGCTGATTGTGGTTTATATGAAAAAATGTTCTAGAAGGGATCAAAGATGGAAATGTGCCGGGCATGTTGGCATACTCCTTTAATCCTGGCACGTGGGAGGCAGAAGCAGGTGGATCTCTGAGTTCAAGGCCAACCTGGTCTACACAGCCAGTTCCAAGACACCTGGGACTACAGGGAGATCCTTTCTCAAAAAAGACCAAGAAAAAATAAAAAGGTGTAAATGTGAGGCTGAAGAGATAGCTCAGCCGTTAAGAGCACTCCCTGCTCTTGCAGAGCATCTGGGCTTGAATCCCAGCACCCATGTGCAGCTAACAACTGTCCGTAACTCCAGTTCCAAGGGAATTTGACCACTGTCTTCTGACCTCCACGGGCATTGCATGACATAAGTGTACTTACATGCAGGCAATATTACTCATACACATGAAATAATTTTTAAAAGATGTAAATGAAAATTGAAACTCTGAAATCATCTTCTGTTAATGAAGTGACAGGCTATATTTCAGCTTTAGAGAAAGAAGCCTACTCTCACCAGATGGTGGTGATCATTTGGTGGTTATACATCTCCCTAGATCTGCTGAGTCAAAGGCTTTGTGTAAAATGGCTGTACTATTGAGACACACCTCTGAAATGCAGATAGGCGTGTCCTCAGCCTTCATGTACTAAGTCAGATAAAGCACTGCTCCTCCTGTACAGGGAAGTGAGTGGTAGCATATTTGCATATCCGAGTTGGAAGCATCTACTACCTTAGCAACAACTTCACTGAGCTATGAAGTAGCCTTAAGAATGCTGCTGACATGTGTGCAAGGCACACGTGCAATTCATTCCACTAACACAGCAATATAAAAATGTAATCCTTAACTTTTGTTGGTGTGGATTATTTAGTAAGGCTGTAGATTAGGCAGCCCTATCATAAAACATTTTAAAGTAGAACACAATGCACTTGAGCATGATTTTTTCATAACATCAATTTCAATACATGACACTGGCTTCATGGTTGTTTTCTTGTGCAGGTAGAGCAACCACCAGGCTAAATGTACACACTGAATGTTTGATTCATCCTGATTTCAGAACTGTTACAAGGTGAAAAAGTTCAAATTGAAGCATGTTCATTTTTACTGGTTTTGTGATGTGAAGTTTTAGTAAGTGCCCTTTTGTATTCCTGCCTCTAGAACAGAGTAGAACACCTCTTAGAAACAAGGAAGCAAGTGTAAGTACTTTGACTTGAATCATCAGCATGTGCTATAAAACCTATACATGCTGTGCCTTAATGGGATGACAAGTATATGAAGCAATACATACAGCTTTTGAGCTTTATCTGAGGCCTGAGTCTCTGATGCAATTAATATTCCTAAGTTACTACTTAGAGCATGACCATGGTTTTAGGTTTCGAAACCTCGATTAGTCATGTAGTTAGAGTAGGCGTCATTGAGAAAAACACTCTCTTACTGAAAAGCAAATTGCCTTCTGTTCCTCTGATGGTTTGATCCCAGCCACAAAGTGCTCTAATGGGTTCCCCTGGAATGACAAAGATAACTATAAGTCAGAAAGCCAGTTCATTCTATAATCCATCTTGGGGGCAAAAGTACCTACCTTGAGCTCTGTTTTTTTCCTTTTTATCTTGAAAGTTCATGCTTTCCTGTCTGTACAAATGGAGTGTCAACATTGAGTTTTGGTACTAGGAAGGAATGCCATGTGCCTACCACTGCTAGCCTGTGGATTCTGCCAGCCTTCTCATAGGAAAAGATTTGGTGGAACATCACTTTGACACAGTCTGGAAAGGACAAGTTTTTTGCTGGCTTAATAGCCACACTTCAAAGTTACTTTCTTCTTTTTTTTTTTTTTTTTTTTTTTAGAGTTTTTATCTTTTTTTCTGGTCTTTTTGAGGCAGGGTCTCCCTCACTATGCAGACCAGGCTGGCCTTGAACTCAAGAGATCTGCCTGCCTCTGCCTCCCAAGTGCTAGGATTAAAGGCATGCGGTACCATGCCCGGCTTAGTTTTATCTTTTTATATTTGAAAATTAAAATGTTTGAGCAATCTTTTTTTTTTTTTTTTTTTTTTTAGCAAGCTTATGTGTGACCTAAGCTTACTTAGGGCCAGGAAGATAGCTTAGTGAATAAAGGTGCGACCCCACAAGTCTGATGACCTGAGTTCAGACCTCAGAACCCATGTGATTCACTCCTGAAGGTTGTGCTCTGACCTCCATGAGCCCACTATTTTATTTTAAATTTTAAAAAGCTTAATAATGGGTTGGAGTTCAGCAGGTAAGAGTATGAATTGTTCTTCCAGAGGACCCAAGTTCAATTCCTAGCACCCACGTCAAGCAGCTGCCTGTAACTCCAGCTCCAGGAGTCTATGAGTGCTGAATTCATATACACATAATTTAAACAATAAAATAAAATGCTTAGTAATGCGCTATTTACTTCAACATAGCATTATTTCAGCACATGGCTCTGGTTAGTATCAAGTATTCAGTAGTCACGTGTCTGGCTAAAGGCCTGTTGCCTATTAGACAAAGCCACCCCTAGTGGGCAGCTTTTCAGCTAACCTTCTGTTTATTTGCAGAGTGTTTATAAATACACTCTTGTCCTTCAAGGTCTTGATTATCTGATAACCCCTCTTTCCATCCTTGACACTTTGTCTCCCTTCTTTTTAACTTTCTTCTCTTGATAAGCTCTCTCAGTTGTGTTGGTCTTTTCAAAGGACCAGTCCTTGGTTTCATTGATTTTTTTTTTTTTTCAATTATTTGTATTTGGGGAGGGGTGCACATGTGAGTGGAGGTGCCCTTGGAAGGCAGAGGCATCAGATCCTATGGAGCTAGAGTTAATTCTGAGCCACTGATGTGGTGCTGGGAGCCAAACATGGGTCCTCTGCAAAAGTGATGTGTAGTCTTAATCACTGAGCCATCTCTTCAGCCCCAGTTTGTTATTTTTTTTTCCTCTATTCTGACATTGTGTGTGTGTGTGTGTGTGTGTGTGTGTGTGTGTGTGTGTTCTGTCCCCCTACTCCCCCAAGAGATAGTTTTTCCCTACAGCCCCAGCTGGCCTTGAACTCACAAAGATCCACCTGCCTCTGCATCCAGAGTGCTGGGATTAAAGGTGTGCACCATCACATCCAACTGACCTATCCTGTTTTTAATTTTATAGGTTTCTCTTTGTTTTCAGACAAGGTTTTAGGTATGTAACCCACACTGGCCTTGAACTATGTAGCTATGACTGACTTTGAACTCCTGATCCTTCTGCCTCTACCACTCAAGTGCTTAGTTACAGGTGTGTGACCTAGCTAGTTTTATGTATTTTATACACTTCAGTTTGTCATTCTTCCTACTTGATAGGGGGCTGTATTGTTCTTTTTCTAGTTTCTCGAAGCTCAAAGTCATGGACTTGATAAGTATTTATAATGTACTTATTTTATACTATTAATTTCCTTCTTAGGTGTTGCTTTTAGCTACATCATGCAACTTTAAATACTGGGTTTTCATTTTTATTCAACTCAGAATTATTTTTCTAAATTTCCCTACAGACTTCCTGTTTGACTCATGGGCTATATAAAAATGTGTTGTGTAATTTCCAAACATTTGGAAATTTTCCCATTATCTTGTTTAGTGTGGTTTCTAGTTTTAATTCCACTGTGTGCCAGAGAGCACACTTTGTATATTTATTTATTTTTTTAATTTTTTTTTTAAATTTTATTTATTTTTTGTTTGTGTATGAATGTACTGTCTGCATGTAGGTTTGTGCACCCATGTCGTGCAATGCCGCGGAGGTCAGAAGAGGGTCTCGGATTCCCCAGGAATTGGAGTTACAGACGGTTCTTAGCCGCTATGTGGGTGCTGGGGATCGAACCCGGGTCCTCTGCAAGAGCAGTTGGTGCTCTTAGCCACTAGGCTATCTCTCCAGCCCCTATTTATTATTTTTCATGTGTATGAATGTACTGTCTGCATGTAGGTTGGTGCACCCGTGTCGTGCAATGCCGTGGAGGTCAGAAGAGGGAGTCGGATTCCCCTGGAGCTGGAGTTAAAGACGGTTCTCAGCCGCCATGTGGGGGCTGGGAATCAAACCCGGGTCCTCTGCAAGAGTGGTCGGCGCTCTTAACTGCTAGGCCATCTCTCCAGCCCCACTTTGTGTATTTAAATTCTCTTAAATTTGTCACAGTTTTCATGGGTTAGGAGAGGACTTAAAGACATTTGTGAGTTGTGGTAAACATTTCAAGGGCAGTTCAGAATGGTGTGCATTCACTGTTGAGAAGTGCTCCTGTTGGACCCCCCTCCCCCAACTAATTCTCTCCAGACTTAGGAAAGTATGTTATGGTGTCTTGGGACACAATTGGAAATTTGTCTGGTTGTCCTTTCAGTTGTCAGGTGGGCTTTAGCTTGTTTTATTTTACTTTTGTGCTCCTAGGGTTTTTAAACCTGAGGGGCCTGGTGCAGGTTAGGTAAGTGCTTCATAACTGAGCTATTTCCTCATCCTGATGGTCCGTTGTTGTGTATTTTGAAGTTCCACTGTTCAGGACACAAGTTTAGACTTACTTTGTCTTGTAGGTAAAGGACCTATTTGTTCTTTGTTCTGAAGTCTACTTTGATTTGAATATCTTCACACTAGCAAGCTAGCTGGTTTCCGCTGCTTTCCCTCTGACCCCCTTTTCCTCTTCCACTTTGACAGTAGCGAGAGGTTGATGTCATTTGTTTTTAGACTGAAATGGGGTAAAACTGTTGAGTTGAATAGAGAAGCAGCACAAGTTTTGGTTGACTGGGGTTTGAGTGTGGAAGACTGGGAGCTAAATTGTAGGTCATGCTTTTTTGTACCTGGAGGAAAGAAGAGCACTGACCCACCTGGCCAAGGTGTGCAGCTTCACCTTTGAGGACACTGCAGGTGGGAGTGGGTGGGTGATAGATGAGTACTTTTTTTTTTTTTTTTGGTCTTTTTGAGACAGGGTCTCCCTCCCTATAGTCCCAGCTGGCCTGGAGTTTCCTCTGTGACCAGGCTGGCCTGAACTCACAGAAACCACCTCCTCCTGCCTCCCCAGAGCTAGGATTAAAGGTGTGCGGCACACACACGCCAGCTTAAAAGACCATCTAGCCACCATGGTGGGATGGCTGGGAATTGAAAACACACACACACCACACACCAAACACACACACACACACCTGTCCTCTGCAGAAACAGAGCTTTTTAATTTTTTAATTTTAATTTATTTATTTTGTATGTAATGAATGTACTGTCTGCATGTTAGGTCTGGCACCCATGTTGTGAGTGTTGTGTAGGCGCAAAGAGGGGTCAGATTCCTCCTAGAACTGGGGGTCAGATTCCCCCGAAACTGGAGTTCTCCTGGAATTGGAGTATACTAGACGTTCTTAGCCGCCAGTGGGTGCTAGGGATCGAACCCGGGTCTCTCTGCAAGAGTCGGTGCTTTTAAACCGCTAGGCCATCTCTCCAGCCCTTTTTTTGGCTTTTCAAGACAGGATCTCCCTGTAGCCTCGGCTGTCCTGGAACTTGCTCTGTAGACCAGGCTGGCCTTGAACTCACAAAGATCCATCTGCCTCTGTCTCCAGAGTGCTAGGATTAAAGGCGTGCAATAGCACGCCTGGCTGTTAATCTCTTTCAAAGCACCTTGCTAAGTCTTGTCCATCCTCAAGGAGTGGGCCGAGCAGAGAAAGGTACTTGATGCTAAGCCTAACAACTGAGTTCAATCCCTGGGACCCACATGGTGCAAGGAGAGAACCAACTCCCCTAAGCTGTCTTCTGACTTCCACATCTGTACCATGACCTGTACCACCCACACCCACAGAATTAACCTACCTTTTGGAAGGGGGGAAGGGGAAGTAGCTACAAGTGCATCACTTAGAGTTGTCTTAAAAGCCTCTCTTTCTCATGCAGTCATTTGTGTATTTACCTGCTATTTTGAGTTATCTAGTACTTACTTGTTGCTCATTATTATCCCAGCTTTAGCCACAGGGAACACTTCAGATTGGCTTTCTGGTGCTTGAGGAACATCTTGCATTTTCCCCCCCCCCCCCGTGTGTGTGGTGTGTGTGTGTGTGTGTGTGTGTGTGTGTAAAAATCTCTAGCTTATAGTCTATTCTTTTTTTTAATTTATTTATTTCCATATGTGTTGAATTCTGTTTGATGCAAGTCTTGTGCACCCGTGACGTGAACGCCGCGGAGGTAGAAGAGGTGTCGGATCCCCTGGATAATTAGAATTTCAGATGGCTCTCAGCCGCATGTGGGGCTGGGATCGAACCCGGGTCCTCTTGCAAGAGCGTAGGCGCTCTAAACGCTAGTCCATCATTCCAGCCCCACCTTTTTTCTTTTTTATTAGTGCTGGGAATTAACCCAGGGCCACGTGTATGTAGGCAAACACTACCAACTGAGCTACATCCCTATACAAGACAGTTCTTATGTCAGTGCCCTTTACTGATGATGACTTTCAGAATATCCATACTGATTTATGAGATTAACACAGGGTCTAGAACTCAAGTCTAGAAATGTTTTAACTGAGTGTAGTTACATACTCTTGTAATCCTAACATTGATAGTGTGTGTGGGGTTGGTGGCTGTTGCTTCTTTTTCAGAAATAGGGAATTGCAAACTCCAGAAATGAACAGCAGATGTCACTGTATCTCCACTTAATAGGCTCCAGCTCCCAGCTAGATTCAACCAGTTCTTAGCATACCTCACAAACCACTGAACTTAAGTGTTTATGGCTATGTGGCTTTAAAAGATCATCTTCTCATAGAAGCCAAATGAAAAACTGAAGATAGTTCTCATTTTCCCTTTTTGTGTCTGTTGTAGACTTATTACCTGTATTTCTAAATAGTTGACTGATACCATGCATTTGCCTTCACCTGTCACCCTTTGAGCAGTCACCCATCCTGGGCAAAGGTTTGCCCACTTAAAAGGTCCTGGCTCTTTTTGTTTTTTTTTTGGTCTTTTGAGAAAAGGTCTCCCGTAGCCAGCGCCTGGAACCATTGTAGACCAGGGCTGGGCCTTGAACTCACAGAGATCAGCCTGCCCTCTGCCTTCCAGTGCTAGGATTAAGGTGTGAGCCACCAGCCGCAGGGCTACTTCTTGGCCTTTTTTTAAAAAACTTGTAGCCCAGGCGTGGTGAACCACTGCCTCTTAATCCCAGCACTTGAGAGGCAGAGGCAGGGGATCTCTGTGATTCAAGGCCAGCACTGTCTAATAGCAAGCTCCCGGCAGCTGGACTAAAGGGAGACCCTGTCTCAAAAAGACAAAAAAGCCAAAAAAAAGTCCAGTAGAAATTTGCATTTGAACCCTTGGCTTTTTGGGAGGGGGTTCTTTTTGAGACTATCTCCCTATAGCCCCAGCTGTCCAGGAACTCACTCTGTAGATCAGACTGGCCTTGAATTCACAGAGATCCGCCTGCCTCTGCCTCCCCAGCACTGGGATTAAAGGCACGCACCACTACACCTGACACCCTTGGCTTTGGCAGTGAAGAATTGAATGGAATTGTGACTCAGATGTCTTTCTTTTTTTTTTTCTCTTTTTTTTTTTTTTTTTTGTCTTTTCGAGACAGGGTCTCCCTGTAGCCCCAGCTGTCCTGGAACTCACTCCGTAGACCAGGCTGGCCTTGAACTCACAAAGATCCACCTGCCTCCCCCTCCCAAGTGCTAGGATTTAAAGGCGTGCACTACCACGCCCCGCTGACCAGATGTCTTATGGTAGTATATCTTTTTAAAGAATTTAATGTTTTCAGTTGTATAAAGTATCCCTCCATTACAGAGGAGCAGATGGGGGGGGTCTTCCTAGTCTAGTTTATAGCACCTTCTTTCACTCTCAGCTTTCCTTTTTGGGCAGCTTATGATCACTAACATGTCCCCTAAGTGGGGGAAGGGTAAATAAGTTGTAATTCTGGGACTGGAGAGATAGCCTAGCAGTTAAGAGCACCGACGCTCTTGCAGAGGCCTCGGGTTCTATCCCCAGCACCCACATGGCGGCTAAGAACCATCTGTAACTCCAATTCCAGGAGAACTCCAGTTCCAGGGGAATCCGAGACCCTCTTCTGACCTCTGCGGCATTGCACGACACGGGTACACAGACCTGCATGCAGACAGTACATTCATACACGTACAAAGATAAATAATAATAATAAAAAATAAGTTGTAATTCTTTTTTTTTTTTTTTTTGTCTTTTCGAGACAGGGTCTCCCTGTAGCCCCAGCTGTCCTGGAACTCACTTTGTAGACCAGGCTGGCCTTGAACTCACAAAGATCCACCTGCCTCTGCCTCCCAAGTGCTAGGATTAAAGGCGTGCACCACCACTCCTGGCACATTTTTTTTTTTCAACTCTAGGAATTAAGCCTCCTGGAATCTCTAGAGTGAGACATCTGCAGGTACAGCAGAAACCACAGAGACCATCCACTGTGGGATAGTGGCTTTCAGGGCTCTGCTGGTCCTCTGCGGTGATGGCTCCAAGTACAACTGCATCATAGGCAGCTGGGTTTTATGGATCTCACAGATCTGTATGAGCATTTGCCCCTGACTTTATTGAAATAGGAGAAGCATAGGCAGTGTGTGCACCCTCAGCAGCTCAGTCAGGAGCTTTCCAAGAGTGAGCTGTGGAGAATGACTTCTGGTTTGGGTGGTATTTGGTCTTCAGTAGTGACTGCCCTGCCCATGGGCATGCATGCCTGGCATTGACACAAGCTCATTTCTGTTTCAGATGTCATCTGGGTGATTCTCAGTGTGGAGGTGGGTGGACTTCTAGGAGTAACACAGCAGCTGTCATCTTTTGAAACGGAGTTCAACACACAGCCACATCGCAAGGTAGAAGGAAACTTCAACCCGTTTGCCTCTCCCCAAAAGAACCGACAATCAGATGAAAACAACTTAAAAGACCCTGGGGGTTCCGAGTTCGACTCGATCAGCAAAAACTCATGGGCTCCTGCTCCCGACCAAACCGAGCAAGATCAGAATAGACTGTCACAGAACTCTGTAAATCTGTCCCCCAGCAGTCACGCAAACAACTTATCAGTAGTGACTTACAGTAAGGTAGGTGCCCTCGGAGAAGGGGCAGGTGGTGGGCCTTGGGACTCCTGATTCACCTTCACAGCACTAGAATCCTAGACGCCACCACCCAGAGCAGAGGAGGCTCTCCCGCCAACAGCATCAGCACAAACCCTACTCCTCCTCTCTCCCCAAGTCCTGTGGCTGCTGCTGCTCTCTCCCTGTGCATAACTTACTCCCGTCTCTGCTCTGGATGTTGAAGGACTAAGGCTCCTTATCCTTAATGCTTAAAAAACATCAAAATATCACCAGTCACATGCTTTCAGGGTAAATGTGTACTAAGCCTAGAGAGCGGCAGCATGCAGCATTTGAAATGACTCCTACTTTGTTTCTTGGTTTGGGTTAGGTTTTTTTTTGCCCAAGTAAAAACCCAAGCTCGACTGTTTTATCCTAAATGTTGTTGGGCTTTCCCTTTATTTACCCTGTCACATATCTGCTGTTGATGGCTTTTCAGTTTGCTGTGGTTCACTGACATCCTCCCCCACAATCCAGGGTGGCTCACAGTGATATTCTGACTTTGCACTTGTAGGGGATAAGTGAGAGAATTAATTTAACTGTGGTTTAAACATTCTGGTTGTCAAGACTCTTCTAGGTGTCTGGAGTCTAGACGTGTTTCTCTGTGCTATCCATTACAGCAGCTTCTCTCACACTCTGTTGAGGTGAAGATGGCTCCTGGCTGCTGCTTCAGGTTGAGTCACAGCCATAGGTGGTTGACATGGCTCAGTCCTGTGTACACCCTGTGTACTCTCTGCTGATGAGTGCTAGACACGTAAGCCCAGTACCCTGCTGTAAAACAGAAACTGTTAAGTCTGCCTTTGCTTCATGCTGGTATTCAGCCTTGATTTTTAAAATAAAGTTGTGTTTGAGGGGCAAGGTATTTGGCTGTAAGAACGGTATTTTTGTGATTAGTATCGTCTGTATGGTCCGCACTAAGACGACTGAGGGATGGAAACTTGGTGATCTGAATCTTCTTCACATGGGCTGTTTACTGGTGGAAGACCAAAGAATTGACTTGTTGGTTGGTTGGTAGGATGGTCATAGCAGAGACTTCTGTCCAGCAATGTTACTTGTCTGGGATATAAGAGAAGTGTACTGACTAAGTAGTAACTTGCCTGCCTTAAGCAGAGATTTAAAGGCAGGATCCTCCTGTCTGTGTCTCTCAGGTGCTGGGATTAGAGGCATAGATTACCATGCCTAGCCGAGACCACATCTTTATACTCAAAAGATTTATTTTTTAAAGTATTTTTATTTTATTTTATGTGCACGAGTGTATTGCCTATGTGTAGGAAGGTGCACCTGTGTCTTGCAGTACCCACAGAGGTCAGAAGATGTTGGATCCCCTAGAACTGGAGTTACAGATCATTGTTAGCTGCCATGTGGCTGCTAGGAATGGAACCTGGGTCTTCTGCAAGAGCAGCCAGTGCTCTTAAAACCACTGAGCCATCTCTCCAGCCCCCCCCTTTTTAATTTAATTGCCCTTTTTATTTAATTTTTAAATTTTATTTATTTTTTTGTCTTTTTGAGAAAGGGTCTCCCTGTAGCCCCAGCTGTCCTGGAACTTACTGTGTAGACCAGGCTGGCCTTGAACTCACAGAAATCCGCCTGTCTCTGTCTCACGAGTGCTGGGATTAAAGGCATGCACCACCACACCTGGCTATTTTATTTTATTTTTTTATTTTGTCTTTTTGAGACAGGGTCTCCCTATACTTCCTGTTGTCCTAGAACTCGCTCTATGGACCAGGCTGGCCTTGAACTCAGAGATTCGCCTGCCTCTGCCTCCCTAGTGCTAGTATTAGAGGCGTGCATCACCGCGCCTGGCTTTTTTTTTTTTTTTTTTTTTTTTTTTTTTTTTTTTTTTTTTTTTTTTTTTTTTTTTTTTGTTTTGTTTGT
>VZQC01012470.1:1443469-1512210 GCA_009823505.1 Rhizomys pruinosus | reverse complement strand
AAAAAAAAAAAAAAAAAAAAAAAGAAAGAAAAGAACTATTTCTCATATACTTCTAATTTAAACTGAATTGTAGCCTGAGCCACTGTAATTATTTCTCCAAGCACTGGTTCAGAAGGAGAAACAGGTTATTATCTCTGTGAAGAGTTCAGCCCAGGCTTTCAGTTGGCAGCATTACCAGCCATTACTGAGTGCCATATGCCCATCATACCTACCCTTCCACCCCCCGTCCTGCCCCAAGCTAGGGCAGGAGTCAACTTTGGGTCTGGTCCTTGGCTGGCGCTCACTTGCATCCCCCACCCACACCCCAGCCCCAGTGTGTACAACAAGCTCCACATGCATCACAGCACTGCTGTGGAGGGCAGAAAGTTCTTTCCCTCCACTACGTGGGTCCTAGAGATCAAACTCAGGTTGTCAGGCTTGGAAGGAAGTAGTGCCCTTACCTGCTGAGCCATCTCTCCTGCCCCTGCCCAGTGGCTGTCCTGTTGACAAAACATAAAGGAGTTTTCTCAGTGCTGATCAGGGTGCCAGAGGGACTTAAAAATGATGAGCCTCTACTTACCTCCTTCCTCCCCCCTTCCTTTTCTCCTTCCCTTTCTCCATAGTCACTTGGGTTCAGATATTGTTGACATTGAGATTTCTGTTAATTCTTGTGACAGCAACACCTGTAGCTCTTAAAGTCACCCACACACAAAATATATTTCTTGATTGTCCTCCCCAAAATAATAGTCCCTGGTTTTCTGTCTCCCCTTAGCATTCTGTTTAGAGTCAGAGCGGTCTGAGCACCTGCCTCCACTGCTTCTGTTCTGCAGGGGGCTGTCTGGGGAAAGTGTGAGCGCCAGGGAAAGCCAGCAAGTCCCGTCCTGGGAGCTTGTCTGGCGAGCACAGTGGCCAGCGCTGCAGGAAAGTGACGAGGGGAATGAGGTCAGAGAACAGAAATCAGATGACAAGGCCTAGGAAACCTCTGGGAAGCTCTCCTAGGGGAGGAGGAGTGTTGTGGTCCACTGTGGCTCCTGTATTCCAGATACAGAGCAGAGTAGAAGCGGTAGAAGCTCCAAGTCAGAAAAAAAGAGAAGGAGGTGGGCAGTAGCCTCGAATAAGTTGGTAGGGATGTGAGTTCAGGGAGTAGAGGATGGCACTGGGGTTTGGGCCCAAGTCATGAGGACAAATTTACCATAGTTGAGATAAAGGGCTGTGGTAGAGTTGGGGTGGGATCAGGAGTTGCATGGGCATGTTGGAGATTTCTATAAACATCTTAATAGAGGTACTGAGTGACACCCAGAGAAGTAAAGGTGGAGGGGACACTGTCAGCCTGAGTGTTGTGTCATATGAATGGTGTAGGGGCAGAATTTTTCAGCTGACTGTTGATGGGTCAGGTAAGTGACAGGGGAAGGGGCAGAGGTGTGTGTCCATACCTAGGGGGAGGGTGTACGAACATGCTGTGCACTGCATGATGTTTAGCAGCACTCCTGTTCCTTTTTTCGAGACAGGGTCTCCCTGTAGTCCCAGCTGTCCTGGAACTCACTCTGTAGACCAGGCTGGCCTTGAACTCACAAACATCCGCCTGCCTCTGCCTCCCAAGTGCTAGGATTAAAGGCGTGCGCCACCATACCCGGCCAGCACTCCTGTTCTTTGCCCAGCAGTTACCAGTAGTGTCACCCTCCTCCAGTATTGTCATACATCGCGATGTCCTTGGGGAGCAGAATCCCACTAGTGGTAAGAGAGAAGGTCCAGGACTAAGCTTAATACTATCTAACCTGGGGGGCTGGAGAGATAGCCTAGCGGTTAAGAGTGCCGACTGCTCTTGCAGAGGACCTGGGTTCGATCCCCAGCACCCACATGGCATCTGAGAACCGTCTGTAACTCCAATTCTAGGAGAACTCTAGTTCCAGGGGAATCCGACACCCTCTTCAGACCTCCGCAGCATTGCACGACATGGGTGCACAAACCTACATGCAGATAGTACATTCACACACATAGAAAATAAATAAAAGAAAAATTTTTTAAAAATTAAAAAAAATACTATATAACCTGTCCCAAGTCCATTGCATGGAGTTCTTTCTCCTGTTTTCTTTTTGGTATTTGGAATTAACCAAGGGGCTCAATCATGTTCTTGCACTGAGCTGCCCCTTGCCTGCTGTACTTATTCTTGGTTTCTGTTGTTTTTAGTTTGTTTGTTTTGAGACAGCCTGGCATCAGAGCTGAGTTCAAGCAATCCTCCTGCCTCAGCCTTCCAAGTTGCTTTTTTGTTTTGTTTTGTTTTGTTTTTTGGTCTTTTTGAGACAGGGTCTCCCTGTAGCCCCAGCTGTCCTGGAACTCGCTCTGTAGACCAGGCGGGCCTTGAACTCACAAAGATCCGCCTGCCTCTGCCTCCCGAGTTCTAGGCCAAGTTGCTTTATATCTGTGCCACCACACCCTGCTGCTGCTGGTGCTGTTCTCCTCCTTCTCCGAATTCACAGTACTCCTGTGGCTTTCCTAGTTACCCAAAATAATATAGTTACTTACCATTGACTGCTCATACTTCCACAGGGAATCAGCAGTAGGCTGGAACCGAACTTAAGTCCAGTTGTGGTCACATTGTGATGAAGTTTGTTGGCAAGTGGAGTTGGTTTGCTCTTCTCTGCTGGTAGTCTGTACACGTGTGTCTGCTGTGGAGCCCTTGCTCACCTGTAGGAGCTGCAGAATATGTGGCCAAGGAGGAAGCAAGGCAGAGCAGCAAGAGACCCGCCCCATGATCTGGCAGTCCAGCACATTCTGTACCAGAAGGGGCTCACCAAGAGACTCTGGGTTTGATGCTATTACATTGATTACATTGACTCCATCTTTTAAAAGCTCAGAAGAGCCAGTAAAGGCCTCACAGCTCTGCTGGTGTTTGCATTGGCATGGACCATGCGTGCGTTTTAAAAATGAATTAAGCAAACACTGTGGGCCATAGAAAATGTCTTTTGTTATTTGTAGCATTGGTGATTGACTAAGTATGTCCAGGAACTCTCCCTTTGTACCTCACAGCTTCAAAGGTGTCCAGCTCTTTTATTTGCTTTGTGGCTCTGGGCATTGTTTTTGACTATTGTGACACTGGGCAGACCTGCAGCGGACAGACTAGTGTTCCCAGGATTGCCAGCCCCTGTCATGCTAGTTGTTGGGACTCACTCTCCTACACCTGAATTCAGCATTTAATTTCTAATGAGAGTTCTCAACGTAGGACTAGTGGAACTTCAGATTCAAACTAGAGTGTAATTCAGAAATGCAAGTGTGCCTCTCAGGTAGATACTGAGCTCTGAAAGCACTTGTTCTTAGCTACCTCTGCCATAGCTTCATTAGCAGAATTGGTACAGAGAGATGACAACCCTACTCAGGTGAAGGACCTAGGCTTCCAAGGGACTGGGGCTTAAGGGCTAGTTAGAACCAGCTGCTTTCTGCAGAGGTAGCTTGGATTACCAATCATGAGTCTCCTCAGCTCTCAGGCTGTGCTAGTCCCTACCTCCAAAGATCACGCTCATCACAAACAGTGCTTGTTATGGGAAGAAATGACAGCCAGTAGTGAGAATAGGTTTCTTGGAGGTTGTTTTTAGTTTTGTTTTGTTTTTTGTTTTTAATTTTATTTATTTTTGTATGTGTATGAGTCTGCATGTAGGTTTGTGCACCCATGTCATGCAATGCCGCAGAGGTTAGAAGAGGGCCTCGGATTCCCCTGGAACTGGAGTTCTCCTGGGTTTGAAGTTACAGACGGTTCTCAGCCGCCATGTGGGTGCTGGGGCTTGAACCCGGGTTCTCTGCAAGAGCAGTCGGTGCTCCTAACCACTAGGCTATCTCTCCAGCCCCCTTGGAGGTTGGTTTTATGTTAGGCTTTTTTCCTTCCCTTTCTTTAAATTAAAAAGATATGCTCACTTTGGCAGCACATACACTAAAATTAGAAACAATACAGAGAAGATTAGCATGGCCCCTGTGCAAGGATGACTAAAATAAATAAATTTAAAAGATAAATAAAATGTGTGCGGGGGTGTGGGTGGTACATGTCATGGTGCAGGTGTGGAAGTCAGAGGACAGCTTCGGGGAGTTGGGTCTCTCCTTGCACCATGTGGGTCCCAGGGATTGAGCTCAGGTTGTTAGGCTTAGCAGCAAGTACCTTTCCCTGCTGAGCCATCTGTCTGGCCCTAATTTGTTAGGTTTTGTTTCTTGAGACAGGGTTTTGCTAGTCCGTGCTAGCCTGACTGTGCTGCTTAAGTCTCCCAAGTACTAGGGATACAGTGTATTTTGACCTCCAGTTGGCTTTTCTTTTAAATATTATTATTGGTTTTTTTGTTTTGTTTTGGTTTTGGTTTTGTCTTTTTGTCTTTTTTGAGACAGGGTCTTCCTGTAGCCCCAACTGCCCTGGAGCTCACTCACTTTGTGGACCAGGCTGGCCTTGAACTCACAGAGATCTGTCTGCCTCTGCCTCCCAAGTGCTAGGATTAAAGGAGTACGCCACCACACCAGGCTAAAGATTTATTTTTAATTGAGAGTGTGCCGTTTGTGTGCCCATAGGCCCAAAGAGGGCATCATATCCCCTGAACCTGGAGGTACAGGTGGTGGTGAGCTGCCCATGTGAGTGTTGGGATCCAAACTCAGTTACTTGAAAGATCAGCAAGTGCTCTTAACTTGAGCTGTCTCCAATCCCTCTAGTTGATTTTTAAGTAATCATACGTGTTTAGGAGGAGAAAGCTGTATGGTTTGCAATAGGAAAGAAAGTATTGTTTTGGTGGGTTTGAAATGTATTTGGGGTGCAGACCATATGCAAGATGGTCCAGAGGCAGCCACACATGGGGTGTGTCCACAGATACTGGCCAGCCAGCTTGGCTGTGCTGAGTGAGGTGCAAGAGGGTGGGGTGGATTTCCAAGGAAGATCTTTGAGAACCTGTTAGAGGAGGCTTTGCTTTAATGTGAAAGGAAATAGCACCAACAGTGCTGTGCTTCAAAATAACAAGAGTAAACCAATATGGCTGACTGGAACAAGAGAAACAAAGGAACAAGAAACTTTCTTCCCTCAGTTATGATGTAGAAGGCCCATGATCTAACTGTAAGTCAGAAAACATGACAGCTCCTAGGAAAGGATAAGTGACAGAGGCTATAGGAATGTGGAGATTCTGGGAGGAAGTGGGATCAAGAGCCTCAGCAGTATCTTGGCAGCCCCCCCCACCATGGCACCCATGACTGCATGACCAGGAACTCTGACAAGTCTCTGTGTGTGTCGTCCCTTGAAGAACTGTGATTAGTTTTTCTTAGAGCTCTCCTTACCCTAGGAGATGGCCGAAAGAGAGAGCTGTGTCCACCAGCGTCCCCTCTGGATTCTGGTGCTTCGTTTTACCTGAGGGCTGCAGAACCAGAAGTCCATACAGTTTTTCCTCAAGTTTTCACTGAAAGGGAAAGTCAGACTCAGCTAGGATCCTTCATCTCTTTGTAGAACTTCATATGCTGGTTAGATTTTATTTTGTTGAGATAGGGTTTATGGCTGAGGCTGGCCTCAAACCCCCAAAGTAGCTGAGAGTGATTTTGAACTCTTGATCCACCTCCCTCTATTTCCCAAGTGTTGGGATTACAGTCATATGCCACCACCCTGTTTTATGCAGTATTAGACAAACCCAGGGCATACATGTGAGGCAAGCTCTCTGTCATCTGGGCTACATCCTACATCCTCAGCCCTCAAATCATGTTGAAATCATGGTGGATTTCACCAACTCCTTGGCAGGGTTCTGAATCAGAGCAGAAGGGGAAGGCTGTGGGAGTTGACACTGATCATGGTAAGCTTATATGGGATGAGGGAGGAGGGAGGAAGCGTGTGGGTGAAAGGGACAGGAAGGGTGGAGGGATGACGGTGAAGGGTGGGGGCAGGTGGAGGAAAGATGAGTGGATAGGCAAGTTCCTTGGTAAGTACAGAAATAAGTTCAGGCTAAGAGAAAAAGTGTGTGACAGAGGTAAGTATAAAAAGTGGTTTCGCTGGGCATGGTGGCACACACCTTTAATTTCAGCACTCAGGAGGCAGAAGCAGGTGGATCTCTGTGAGTTCAAGGCCAGCCTGGTCTATGTAGTGAGTTCCAGGACAGCTGTGGCTACAGGGAGACCCTGTCTCAAAAAGACCAAAAAAAAAAAAAAAAAAAAGGTTTTGCAGGGCTTTTTTAAAAGAAAGCCCAGGGAACAAACTGCGTAAGAAGGGCGTGGTTAATTGTAAGGGCTGCGGAGAGATAGGGGTGAATCGTGAGACTACAGGAATATAGTCTGGACTCCTAACTGATCAACATGCCTGTGCATACAAGCTTCTCCAACTGGACTATGGGAACCTTGGATTGTTCAAAATTTGGACATAGATACTTGCAAAATGCACCAATTACCTAATTGTATGACATAGTGAGTAACATCAATGTTATCTGCAAACAACTGTATCATAATATTGTAGAATCCCCTAAAAATAAAAAATAAAAAAAATAAAATAAACATAGGGAAAAAAAAAAGATAAGCTTTTAACGGTTAAGAGTGCTGATTACTCTTATAGAGGACCCGGGTTCAATCCTTAACCCACGTGGCAGCTGAGAACCGAAACTGACACTCTCTTCTGACCTCCACGGCATTGCACGACACGGGTGCACAAACCTACATGCAGACAGTACATTCATACACATACAAAAAATAAATTAAAAAAAAAAAAAAAGATAAGCTTTTAAACAATCTGATAGCATCAGAAGGCCATGACCCAAATCCCCTTTAGACCTTGTGCCCAAAGTGGGTTTCTATTGGCTGGTCCTCACACATCCTGGGCTATCAGCCAATACCTTTGAACTTTGGTACACTTTGCCATGAAAGTGGCCCGAACAACAGTGCTATTGCTGCTGCCCTTGTGCTAAAATGTCTCTGCTATTCCAGCCGGAGCAGGCTTCCCTGGGCAGTCAGCAGGACACTGAGTTTAAGTGTTCTGACTGCTGGTCATCTTCCTCAATCCAGCAGACTCCATTTCTTGTATAACAAGACTCAGGTTTGATCATCCTGGTCAGACTCTGGCCCTTGACGGCCAGGCCTTCAAGCAAGGCCTCACCGCCTCATGTCCAGGATCAGGACAGAACTTACCACTAAACCATGTTCTTCTATGTTTGCATTCAGTATGCATAAGTGACACAAAAGGAGCACTGGGCAGGTGAAGCGCTGATCAGGACTGGCCCAAGGGGGGGGTCGTAGTGTTATCTGATTGGGGGAGCCTGTTTTCCAGCGTGCAGCAAACACTCCTGTTTATTAACCCATGTAAACCTTTTTATTTAAACCAAATCACAGATAAAAGCAAAATAAAGACAGGTATGTCAGAGTTTCTGTGTGTGGTGGTTTATCAAAACAAGCTTTCATATAGAGAAAAAAAAAAGACTTAATTCCAAAAGTTTTTGGTGTGAGACCATTCCTTTATTTTCTTTATTTTGGCCTCCTACCCACCCCCATATGATTTTTTTTTATGCTGGCCATGGTGGCTTACACCTTTAATCCTAGCACTTGGGAGGCAAAGGCAGGTGGCAGGTGGATATTTCAGTGAACATAGGCCAATCCAGTTCTACTTAATGAAACCCTGTCTCAAGAAAGCAAAAGAAAAGAAAAGACAAGAGTTGATCCCTGTGTACAGCAGATTCCACAGATGGTTCGTTTTTCTGGTGATGCTGATCACTATGCAGACAGCCCACTGTCCTGGTTACAGTGGAGAATGAATGAACAGAAAGAAAAACAAAAAGAAAAAAAAAAACTAGTTCCTAGTTCTCTTTTTTTTTTAATTTTTATTTTTTTTATTTTATGCATATGAATGTACTGTCTGCATGTATGTTTGTGCACCCGTGTCGTGCAATGCCTTGGAGGTCTGAAGAGGGTGTCAGATTCCCCTGGAACTGGAGTTCTCCTGGAATTGGAGTTACAGACGGTTCTCAGCCGCCATGTGGGTACTGGAGATTGAACCCGGGTCTTCTGCAAGAGCAGTCGGTGCTCTTAACCGCTAGGCCATCTCTCCAGCCCCCTAGTTCTCTTAAATGTGCTGTCTTGTGGGAAAATTTGTTTTTGTTTTTGTTACTTCTCGGTGACTTTTCTTTTTTTTTTGGGTCTTTTCGAGACAGGGTCTCCCTGTAGCCCCAGCTGTCCTGGAACTCACATTGTAGACCAGGCTGGCCTTGAACTCACAAAGATCCGCCTGCCTCTGCCTCCCAAGTGCTAGGATTAAAGGCGTGCGCCACCACGCCCGGCTGACTTTTCTTAGTATAGGTTCAAGCATCCCTAATCTAGAAATCCAAAATGTGGAACTTTCTATATGTCAATAAGATGCCACAAATGAAGATCTCATGCCTTGAAACTTTGCTTCATACACAGACTCCTGCATAAAATGGTATAAGCTGTGTGGGACATGTCTTTTCTGTTCAGTCTTGGGTCTGTCCCCAAGATAGCCTGTTGTATACATGCAGATATACAAAATCTAAAGACAAAATTCCAAGCGCTTATTGACTGAAGTATTTCATGTCCAGTTATATGTCCCCTTTTGGGAAGGTTACTCTGGCACTGTAATTTTAGGAAGAAATCTAAGATTTTAACAAGTTTATCTTCATAAGAAAACAAGCCAGGCCCAGCTCACTGTCGTACAGGGGCAGCCTATGAACTATCATGAAAACCACATCAGAGTTGGTTATAGCTTTGTTCTGTGGACTGAATCAGAAGTTCTAGGTCTTTTAGTGGTATTTGGGCTTGAACCCTGGGCATCACACCTGCTGGACAAATGCTCTACTACATAGCCATATCTCTAGTCTACAAGTGCTAGTTCTTAAATTGTTATTTTAGAGGAAAAGGATGGGTTTGGGTGAACCTATGTCCAAAAATAATATTTAATAGATTAGCTGTGACTTGCAGTTACTATATTGCATTCTGTACCCTGCTCAGCAGCTGTGTTCAGCTGGCTTGAGGCAGAATTAATTTCTTCCCCCTTGGGTGAGCAGGGAGACGTCTCTGTGTTGGCTGAACATGGACATCTGTGTTCCTGTCCTCTGGCTGGAGTGGCTCACCTGCAGACTGGCTAGTTTGCACTTAAGCCTCAGTGCTTAGAACTTTTGATTCCAAAGCTGAGGAAGGCTGAGGCAAGACAGCACCTCATCAACTGCAGGCCTAAACCATTCCTCATTTCCTGGTAGATGTGGGACTGCTCCAAGCATTTCTCTGCAGAGTTAAGTAGGCTCTGGGAAGATTGGCTGTTAGACCTGAACTCAGCAGGAGGGTTGCGCACCCTCTGTGTCCCAGGCTAATACGTCTTATGCGGGTCCTATGTGATTAGGGCATGATTCCTTGAGGAGGATGGTGGCCTTCCACACTATGCTGATGGCTTGACTTTTGTTTGGATCAGAGTTGAATTCTGAGCTATCTGGCCTTTGATCTGCTTTCCTTATTAGCAGTGGCACAGCTGTTGTAGAAGATAAGGTTAGTTGAGGTCTGGCATCTGCTTTTCCTACAGATAAGTTGGGGCTGAGCCAAAAGTGGTGATGTACACCTTGAGTCTCAGTGCTCAGGTGCCAGTCTGATCTCCATAGTGAGTTCCAGGCCAGCTAGGACTATAGGGAGACAACCATCTCAAAAGAAAAAAAGAGGGGGTAAGGAAATAGCTCAGAGTAAAGGGGATGCCACATAAATCGACAAGCTCCAGGTTCGGTGAGAGACCCCGTCTACACACACACACCTGTAGACACAAGCACAAAGTTGAGTTCCTGAGTCCTAGAAGACAGTGGACATTATCTGTATTGCCAACCCCCTACTTTTGGGCTGGGGTTGGCGTTGGCCACCAGAATCTGTTCCTCTGGGTGGTAGACGTGTAGCAGAGCCTGAGATGTAGATAGGCCTTAACATTTTGAATGTCTTTCCATCCCACAGTTGGGAATAGTTCTTTCCACTTGGCCTCCAGCCACTGGACAAGCTGCTCTTGGAATCTTCACCAGCCTTTTCCTCTTCAGCAGGTGTAGTGTTGCCTGTATTCCGTGATCCAAGTGTGACACATGTAATCCTGCATGCAGGAAGTCTGGGTCACAGTGGTTTCAAAACAGCTGACTCCCCCTCTCTCCCTGAAGTGCTGCCAGAGAAGGAAAAGACCTTTTTTGTCAAGCCACCTTTCCTTACCAGTCAAGCTTACCAGCCACTCTAATAGGCTGTTCTGAGAATAGAAGAGAATCAGTTTTGTTTTGTTTTTACTTTCCAGAGGGCACTGAACCTCAGTCGATAGGGTGGCCTTAAGCTCAGCCAATTAAATACCACAGTAAAGGAATGGTGCAAGGACTGTCAAGTAGAAGGCTGAACATGTGCATCTTTATTATACCTATCCCTGCCAGTTACATAGATCTCATTTTCATTGTCTGTTAAATGGGGAGTCAAAACAGCTCTCTGGCAAGTCACACAGGCTCCCTTAGCAAGCATTCCCAGACAAGCAACTTTGGATTGCAAAACAGTTAGATTTAGAGTGAAGGGGAAAAAACTAAAGAAAATAGTGCGACTTTTTAGTTTTTCTGCTCAGTGCCCTTTGGGCATGCATTGGTTCTCTCCATCTGAAGGGAACCCAGGCTGCTCTTATGGGTCATTCTGGATGAGTGGGTGTTGCTAGGAAGTGCTTAGTCAAAGACTTGCCCTTAAGCTGCTTTACTTCTTAACTCTGATGTATGTGACCCCTCCCGTCAAAGCCCATGGCATAGAATCTGAGAGCCCCTTTGCAGCCCTGGCCCCATGCTTGGCTGAACCACTGAGCTGCAGCTGCCAAGATGGTTGCCTGAGGATGTGGCTGATGCAAGGGCCCAGGGCATGTGGCATCCCATCATTCTAAACACCAGCTTTTCGGCTCCCCGGTAATGTGCCCATTTTGTTTATTCATTTTTGAGACAGGGTCTCTCCTGTAGCCCCAGCTGGCCCGGAACTCGCTCTGTAGACCAGATTGGCCTTAAACTCAACAGAGATCTGCCTGCCTCTGCCTCCCAAGTACTGGGATTAAAGGCTTGTGCCACCAGGCTCAGCTAATGTGCCCCCCCCCTTTTTTTTTTTTTTTGGTCTCTTTCGAGACAGGGTCTCCCTGTAGCCCCAGCTGCTTTGGAACTCACTCTGTACACCAGGCTGGCCTTGNGTCCTTACTGATGTTGGGGACTTGATAGCCTCTTCAGTGACCTTTTCATTCCGGTCTCTTCCTTTTTTTGCGTTATCTATGCCTGTCTTTACTCGGGTGGATTGTTAGACTGGGCAGTCCTTTCAGGTGTCTCTTTTCCTTTTCTATTTGATCGTCCTTCTCCACCTCTAGCGGTCGGAGACGATCTTGTTGCAGATTCTAAGTTCCGGTTGCCCGTGTCGTGTGTACCCTCCCCCCGGGCCTTCCTGTTCTACTCGCCATCCTCATTCATTGGCCAGCGTCCATGGCGGTTGCGGTTTTGGGGCGGCACGGTTGTATCGAGTCGTATTCGGGTATAGCGGTGACTGTGGGGTGGGCGTCAGCGCGAGAAGATATTTTTGGTACATCATTTGCCATTCTTGTAATTCCAGAGCGTTCCACCTACGCCAGGCACCTTACCAGGCCATCCTCCGAGACCCCACGGAAATCAGTGTGTCGTTAGAGCCTTCCGCCCCTCGGCGGATGTGATACACGTGTTTATTTAGGTATGCGGCACCCATCTCATCTCTATAGTGGAGGTCGGAAAGGTTGGCGCTTGGGATAGGGAGGTAGGACTTTCTTTGTCATGTGTGGCCCAGCAGCTCTCCTCGGATAGCTTATGTCGATTTTGATTACTCTAGGCTCTCCTTATCTTGCTGCCCTTATCGGCCTAGCCGCATGTTTGGTTTGGTTGGGTTTGGTTTGGGGTGTTTGAATTTCGTGCGGAAATGTGTAGTGGGTGGTTGGCTTCAGGACAAACCAGCTCCGTTTGCTTCGGGGAAATCTGGTGGGCGAACCTTGGTTTACTTAGTTTTTTTCTCATTCGTCTTAAGGCTCCTAGACCCTACAGGTGTCTGGGCTGAAAGCCAGCCTTTCTGCTGGGTTAGTCAACACGGGGGTCGTTGACGTATAGTGGAGGATGCGGCCGGGTGTTCCCTCAGCTGTTCCCCTCATCTGCGCCATTGCTAAACCCAAGCTACTTGCTCGCAACCACGACTAACGTGCTAGGCGGTTTTCTGTGATATTTGCGCGGGAGATTTAAGCCGCACAGCCCCACTCCAGTTGGATCAAATCTTTTCCTAACCCACCCCAGGATTTGGGGGGTAGATGACATTATAGGGGTAGGGAAAACGATTGTGAAGCCCAGCCAAAGACTTAAACTTACACTCTCGTGACGTTCCAGTCGCTAGACTGCCCTCTTCACTGTGACTGGGAGGGACAGGAGACCTGGGAGTAAGGGACACTGTTCTCGGTCCCCATGCCCTCAGGGCTGTGGGGCAGGGTGGAGACCGGGATCAGGCAAGCGTCAGTGACGCTGAGCTGCAGGGAGCGGGGTGGGGAGTTTGTTGAGAGGTCCAAGGGCGACTCCCTAGTGATGCTCCACAGCCTGGGGCCTGGTGGAGGCTTCTTGGAGGGAGTTCAATGATGGCGAAACGTGGCTGCATACCCAGGCCACAGAGCGGGGGCAGCCGGCCTGCTTATCTGGCTCGGCTGCGTTCGGCGTATGGGGGATAGTTTCATCGGCTAAAGGGCATAACGGCATCTATTTACTAACTCCTTTTACAGACGCACGACGTGGGATACCAGCGGGGTGGCTCCGCCGGCCTGAACCACGGGTTCTTGGCGCATTCTTCCTTGCGCTTGCGTTACGGCGGCCCGCACGAGTTCGTTGTCTGCAAAGGCCAGGGTGCCAAGCGTGGCGCAGCGCAGCTGCACAGTGCCCTTCGGACTTTGCTCTGGGGCAGCCCGGCTCAGCGACTCAATGCGAGCCCCGCAGCCCGCGACTAGCCTGCGAGCTCCGGAGTGCGGCGTACGGCCCCTCTGGTGTCGCGCGGCTTGTTTGCACTTTTGCCATCGTTAGCCTCCGGGCTCGGGTCGTTAGTAGTCGCGTTCCCGCGTCTCATGGTGGGACGCGTCGGATTTGCGTGAGCTCTGCGCTGGTGTCGGCTGCCCCTCATCCCACACCCTTGTCTTTGGATTACTCCGCTGCCCCGTATACTCTGTCCCAGCCTTCGGCGGCCCGCCCCCGTGGCCCCGGTGCCCTTTCCCGGCGGGTCTTCCCCTGCAGCATCCACTTGCCACCCTCTGGGTTGTTGTGGGCTGAAAGGTGGTATGATTGAAGGGTGGTTGAACGGGCGACCGGGCACTCCGTGTCCCCCCTTGACGCTAGCTCTCTCCGGCCTCCCGTTGGCCAGAGGGCCTATGTGACTGGAGTTCAAGGGTTCCCAGCTTTGCCCTTTGGCTCTCTGTTCAAGCCCCTGGGCATATCCCGGCCCACTGTTTGTCCCACTTGGGAGGAATCCGGCTGCACGGTCGCGATCCGTGCCCCCCGCCCGCTAGTGGACGGCGGTTTCCCCGGCCTGGCGGTCCCTCGCATCGGCCTCGTATCGCCTTCCAGGCCGGGTCTTCCGTCTCAACGCGCTGCTGTTCCAGGCGGGGAGCCCGCGAGGGCCTGCCTCCCCTTCCGCGGCCCACCCGCATTATTGCACGGCTCTCCCGCTGAACGGGTCCCACTTGCCCTTTCCCTCTGGGGTCACCCTGGCCCCTGTCCCAACTGTTCTTTGTTATCAATCGCCCTCGTGCGGATCTCCGCGGGATGGCTGCGCACAGCCCGGGGCCGGTGTCCCCCCGGCTCCTGTCCTGCGAGTGCTTGTGGGCCCCCCCCATGGCTTTTTCCCCCCCTGAAAAATCTCCGCTGTGACCTCCATTATAGTCAACTCGCATCGCTCGTCTGTGGCCGAGATTCCCCGAGCTCGGGAGCGCTGCTTTGCCTGGGTTTACTAAAGTCTTGGCGGAATGGATATTGACGACACGCCTCGAGCTTCCGACCGGAACACAGCTTCTGGGTGGCAGGCCAGAGACACAGCTGATTCCTGGTTTCACGGCTGGCTCCTGGGTGAGTTCCTGGCCTCTCCTGCTCCGAACTGTTCTTGGACCCGGTTCCATATAGTCGTCTGCCAAGACTTTTTCGCTACATTAACAATAAAAAACACCCAAAAGACATGGCTTTAGTCCACGACAATCATGACGTTTGTCACTACAATTACCCTAAGCGGTCTCTAATAGAGCATGCTTTTTTGACTTTAAAAACCTTCTCATTAGTGGTTGTAAGTGGCTTTGTACTCTAAGCTGATTTGCTAGGAGCTGCCACGGCTAGACGTGTGAGCCTGTGGTCCTTTGCGCCGCGGGACCCGTGTCTTCCAGCTGGCACTTCTAGGCATCTTGGGTGGCAGGGGTTGTCATGGGTGAGGGATTGTCCCCTGCCCCTCACATTTCCCGACCTTGTTTCGTCAGCACCGGGTGCCAAATTCGTGCTTTCGTCTTAAACCCTTGGTATGCTCCCCGGATGGTGTGGGTCTTGTCCGCAAGGGTTTTGACCCCACAGCAACACAACCTTGTTAGACTCACTCCTTTGAACCCTTTCCTCCCATTCCCCTGCCCGTCCCCGACCACCACTGCTTTGTGGTACGTTTTAACCACCAACGCGGTAGGCTTGAAATCGTGACCAGCGACAGCGCGGGAAGTGCCTTTAATTCACTTTGTTCGCCTGATCTCTGGACTTCTCGTCGGTCCTTCTCCCCCCGTGCAACGACCCCACTGTACCGCCCGCATCCCCAGCAGGGCTGTGAGGTCCAGGCGCCGCCAAGGTGTGTCCCTGGTACCGAAAATCGCGCTGGCAAGCTCCACACTCATCTGCGGTACTCACTTGGAGAACGATTTATGCTTGACCTAGGTCTCGCATCTGATTTTTACGAGCCAAACCTCCAGGGACAGTGCATCTCTCAGTTGTTATTGTTGGGTTTGCTTTATAATGCATGCCGAGGCGTTGGCCGTACGAATGGCGAGATGCGTCTGGGGCAGCTCCAACAGGATAGGGAGCGATGGACTGTCCTCATATGGGGTGTGGATGGAACGCTCCTGGTAGTTGCTCTATATACTTTCATTCGTCGGGCAGTGAGCCCTGGTGTGGGTGGGACATCGCACCTTTGTTTGCCACCTTACTACGTCCCCTCGGGGCAAACGTTGCTCTTGACCTCTGCCCGAGGGGAAGAGGTCTTGAGGAGCTATTGAGGGGGAGCCGTAAAGATTAGTGGTGCGGATCTTTGGGCCCCCGGGGCATCTTTTCGGGTGCATACAACAGGTTGTTGGCTTCAGGAAGGGTCCTCACGCGTCTTCTCTCTGTAAACACGCCCTGTCTTCCGAATCTGCTGTTTGGAGGCCGCCCACAGCGGGGGGCTTGGATCCTCAGGACGGAGGGGAAAGCTAAGAAGCGTCGGGGTCGGGAGGCTAATCTCAAAGGAAACGAAGCCGAGGATCGGACCGGGAGACAAGCCCCGGGAAGTGCACGGACTGTTAGTACAGCCGTGGCGACAGTTCACCAGAACTATTTAGTTGATTGGGGACTGAGAAGCTGATTGGTGCTCCTGCTGAGCTAAGAATTGCGTTGAAAGGCCATTGTTCTGTCGCATCTGCACAAAGCCATTAGGGTCTGTTGGCAACCTGTACTCTGGCCGCGTCGCTTGGCTCCACAGCGCGGTCCAGGGGTGCCCCAGCAGGTCAGGTAGATCGTGGGGGAGTGGTGTCCTTGCACGTCTGGTGCCCTCAACTACAGGCAACAGTCATAGAAGTGTGATGGTACATTATCACCCCCATTTTGCAGTATGAGGAACGAATTGAAGTCTGTAAGGAGACACGATACATCCCAGGGGCGACGCCTTTTAATGTCGCGGCCCCAAATAACCCATGTTCCATCTCGGATTAGGTATCATAGGGATCTTCATATCTCCTGTATAAAAACCTAACCACATTTCTCTTGGTGCTGGCCCACCGGTACACTTCTGGGGTGCTTTCACACGTTCTACCATATATTCCTTAAGCAGGGGCAGGTTATACTCCAGAAAGGTCCGTCGCGTGCCTGTTAAAAACCATCTGTCATATGCTTTGCTGCTGCCCCCCATCTGTATCTTCTTTGATGTCTTTTCAAGTCGTTGGTTTATTTACGGGGTTTGGGGAGAGCTCTCACTCCCAGGTACCTCCTTTGTTCGGAGGAGCTCTAAAAACAGGTCTAGTAGGTACGATCAGGAAGCTGAGGGCACCGATATTATCTTGTGGTCCCAGCACCCCCATTAAGCTTTTCCTTTCCAGGTCTTTGGGACGCAAGTTATTTCGAGTTTGAATAGCCTGGCCACTGCCACTGCTTCACGACCACAGGGCTGCTTTCCCGAATGAGTAAAAAGTTTCGCATTGGTTTCTGCGCGAGATGGCCAGGTAGTTAAGAGCGCCGTCCATTTTTTTTTTTTCCTCTCGGACAGGTTCTATCCCATGCAACCCCACGGTGGCTGAGCCCCCTCAAAACCATCTGAAACCTCAATTCCAGGGAGAACTCCAGTCCAGGGCATCCAATGCCCCTTCTGATGCCTACGCTCTGCCATTGCACGACACGGGGGCCAAGACCTGCATGCGGACAGTCCAGCTCTACATTCCTACCTACAGTAAAATTAAAAACAAAATATTTTTCATGTCGCTGAGCCCAGTTGTGATGGAGCATGACCTTTACTCCCGCCACATCAGAGGGATCACTGAGGCCAAGCCGGGGTTCTACATAGTGAGTCTCCACGGTAAGTGGGGGCTACCGGGAGACTTTGTCTCAAACCTTCAGAACTCTTACCGATGCAGTGACCTCAAGTCATCGTATCTCTCCGAGCATCAGCATCTTCGTCTACCTTTGGTCTGGAAGCCTTAACTATTACTGGGCAGGTGAATCCTCACAATGGAAATATTCTTGTTTCCATCATAGAAGAAAGCAAACCTAGCAACTCAAGTAACAAGTAAGTTCTTCCTTATAACCTTCTTGGATAGTGTCTCCATGGAAGAGAACCTTCTGGAAATGGTTGTTGTTTGACTGTTGAAAAATCCAGATTATTCTGAGAAGGTAACAGTATTTTACTTTTTTTTTTTTGCGTTTTGTATTGTCTTGGGCCACATGTACTGCTTCCAAGTATAATATTGATTATAGAGAACCAGTTTGGGTCCGGCTGTGGCACTGAGAACCCTGAGTATATGTTATCTCACTGCAGTTACACAATAACCCTTAGAGAAATCTAGGACTTCCACAGATACCAAATACACCAAATCTACCCATTTGGGAGTCCCGTGGTCCAGACACCAAGCGAAGGAAGCGCCTTCCTTGTTTTACGTCTACATCCCTACTATGTGCTAAGACGCGATCAGATCTCATTCCCTATGCTTCTATACACATTTCAATGACCATTTTCACGACCAGGCAACCAATAGGTCCGATGGACACACTTCCATTCTGGTATGTTGGCTTCGGGTCGGTGCTGTATGATCTCGACAGCTCCTCACAATGTGGACCTGATAGGTTACCAAAAAACTGCTCTGCATGAAGCAAGGGGGACTTGACAGTGGTTCGCCAGCCCACATGGGGGTTCTACCTAGGAAGGCGGTGGGTCTTGACTCGCAATAATTGACGAATGGTATGGAGAGAACATACTAAACACGCACATAAGACTTCTGTTGCGACCGATAAAATTTATCCGGAGCCTGATCCGCGGCCAGAGGGAATCGGATCTAGATATTTAATGAATGTATTAGAAAACTGAAAGGATAGTTTGAAAGTTTTTGTGGGCATGGGCGGCGCGGGGCAGATGATGGTTGGACAAACTTTGCTCTCGGCAGTATCCTGAGATCGTTGCACACAAAGGTACCATACAGTGGGGCGGTGTTGATTGTCCTACCCTGCTCTGTCTCCATCACCTCACGTACTGCCCTCACCTGCCTCTCTACATGCTGTTCTGTTCATTTTACTCTTTCTCTTCTACCTTTCCTCTCTGTCTTTCTCCCCTGATCCTACTCCTTTGCTTCTCTTGTTCCTCTCCTCCTCGCTGTCACCCTCCCCTTCCTTTTTATACTTCTTCTCTAGTCCCTTCTACCCCAACTTTCTGACCTCTTACCACGCGCCTCTTACCACCGTGTTTCTTTGTTTGCGTTCCAAGGGCTTTAACCGTTCCCTTGATCACCCCCGCTTCTTTTTCTATTTTACCTCTGTTCTTCTCTCTTTTTTAATTTTTTCGACCTCATATTTCTTTGTGGATCTCTCCACACCCTTTCCTTCCCTTTCTCTCAAAAGCCCAAGTCCTGGAACTGGACCCTTATTAATTATTTAAATTCCTATAAGGACTAGCCGGTTCTGGGTTGAAGCGTGTGAATTGAATAACAATGTGAAAGTTTGGGTTTTCTTCCCTAGAAACCAGGATTTGCTGCCGACCTGGCCTGTGGAGTTCCAGGCAGCAGCCTATTGCTGAGGCTCTGTGATGCTCAGCCAAGTGCTGCGCACTTAGTGGGTGACTCTTGGGATTCTATCAATCTGCTACTCAGGGTGGGAGAGCTAGCCTTGAGCTGCCTGCCTGTGCTTGGTAAGTTGAGGCTGAGATATTGCAGAGCTGAGTGAGACCCTGAGATTGTCAGCAACACCTTGTGTTGTAAGCTGGACTGCTGTGTTTCCTAATAAAAATTGAAATGCACTTTTGTGTATACTGTTTAAGAGCAATTCGTCCAATGGACAATATACGAAAGAAATTAAATATATTCCTGTTGCAGCATCTCCCAATCACTGGGATTTATGACTTCATCCGCCAGCTTTGAAAGCTCACTCGCATGCTGCAGCAAATGGGAAAATGTATGAACAATTTGTTGGCTTTTTTTTTTATCCACTTTCTCAACTATGTAACTCTGACAAAGAGCGCCTTATTCTTTTTAAATGATCATTCATTTGTCTCCAGACTCTGTCTTTTGGCACAATTTATTATTCTCTATTTCAAAAAACTTCTTAAATGCATTCTTGATCTTAGCACGTAACTCTTTGTCCCTGTATCTTCAGTTCGGGGGAAAGGCGCCCTGGGCCTTGCTGGTATAAAGAACCAAAAATGGCTACTTAAAAAGTTTCGGGCCTCAAGCACATTGCGCTCCTTTGCAATTCTTCCATGAACAGTAAATTGGGCCATTCGTGTACCTACCGGCATTGATGTTTATATTAATTAGAAAAGCTATTTCTACATTAGGGTACTCATTTATTATCTCGAGTGTCCAAAGTAAGTTTAAATGATGCTTATAATTCATGTTTTACCAAATTTCCTTTTCCCCCCGAGGATACCTCTGATTAACTTATGCACATTAAAGCGCTTTTTAAATTCTCCTTTTATTGCCATTATGCTCTGAAAATCTCAGCGATTCTCAAAAATGGGTAATAAACTCGAGATAAAATGCTGCAGTTTTAGATCAATGCTGACATATCACTGTGGTGATTTCTACAGTGCTCAAGTGCCGATGCCTCATATTTACGGAATATATACTAGGTTATTACTACAGTATCACCATTTTGTTCTAAGATGAAATGAGTAATTTACCAATTTATTAAACAGTTACATTTAAGTATTGCTTAGGACATTACCACCCCAATCTGTTTACTTAGCTTGAAGAGTTACCATTAAGATACCCTGTTTATTTAGGTAAAATTTGTAATCATCGTGCCTTCCGTTAGGCAACTTATTTTTCTGCAAGGCTAATTGTCTAGAAATGAGTTTCTTCTTATTTACTGTGCTACATTCTGCTTAGCTGGCTAAAAATGTCACCCCAGCAAGCAGTACTAGGGAAATTAATAATACATACAGAGAACAGTTTTAATTAGTATAATACCAATGTTAATAAAAGATTTATGACACCGTTAGAAAGTTCTAACAGAAGAGATCTTATCAGCTTCAGGCTTGGCTTGTCCAACGAATGGGATGTAGGGTACCTGCAGCAGTTGGATTGTCGCCTTCGGTGGGAAGCCGAGCAGAGCTGGGTGATACCCAGTGCTGTGGGGGGTAGGGGCTAGCCAGGGAGGGCAGGCTAGAGATGTGTATCCCCACGAGCTCAGCTTGAGAAGAGGCTTCCATGGAGCAGGCTAGAGCTCATGAGCCAGGGGGAGGTCTTGGGGCCTGGAACTGTGGAGTCTGTGGCAGCTACTTTTCTGCAAAGCAGGAGAGGACCAGCCAGGTCAGGTCAACACCTCTCTGGGCCGTTCCTGGGGCTCTGATGATCTTTGGTCCAAACTGTGAACAGAACTTTGAGAAGGAAGCCAGATCGCTGTCGCTTCAAAAGCCACGGGGAGGCAGCCACAGGGAGGCAGCCACAGGGAGGCAGCCAGATGGGCATGTAACGCAAGCAAAGGGTGAGGGATGCTTGCTCTGAATGTGTTACTGCCGTGTGTTTCCCTTATACCACCGAACTAGTGCACACATGTGTGCATACACACACCAAACACACCACACACACACACAATCTGTTTTCATCCCAAGACAAAAAGAGAGCTTTCGCCTCCTCTGGGAACAGGAAACAAAGCCCAGAGGGTCCATCTCCAGCCTGAGGTTGTGTAGCAGGCTGTGGAGAAGGTCTAAACTCAGTGTGTGAACACCTCAGCGCACACTCTGCCTCCTGAAACGGTGCAGACCTGCTTACCTGGCCCTTTGGTATTTCAACACATGTCAGCCAAGCGGGTTGTCCAGACGGGGGCCCAGTTAATGTAGGGCGGGAATTTTACGTCAAACACTTGACCTTCCGTTGGATGGAGCTCTATCGGTTCCTGGCCATCTACTTTGTCTCATTGCCCCCAAAGGCGCCCCGTGTCCCTCCTCCTCCTGTCCACATCCGCACTTGCTGTGATTGTGAATGCTAGCGAAGGGCATTTCTTTACCTTATTTTGACTCTCCGTGCCTTTGCACCATTAGTAGGCCTTGAAAGCGATGAAGGTGAAGGGACAAAGGATATAACAACAAAGGAATAATTGTGAAGAAGGAAGTGAACTTCCCACGTGCAGGTGTCTGAATTCAGAAGTCTGCATCCCTGGTAACCCTGCCTTGTTTATGCACTGTAGGTTGCTGTCATTTTTGTGGTGCCAAGAAACCTGGCACTGTGTGTGTGACCTAGTATCCCACACCACAATGCATTGTTTATGAATGTTAGTTATAAGTGGTATTAACTAAGTTACTCACTAGTGTTTTCCCAGCTCTCCAAGGCGCCAAAGTCTTAGGAGCACATTGGGATAATCCTTTGTACAGTGAGCTGATTCTTTTTTAGCACACATAATAAAAACTGACCAAAGCAGTTACTTTTCTAACATTCTTTCCAATTCAAGAAACTCCATATCATGAGGCACTTGAGGCTGATGGCTTTTCTATACTACACCTTGATTTAAAAGAGAAAAGAAAAAAAATAGGAAAGAATAAAAACTAAAATGGAGAAACCAATCTTAAGAAATAAATACCACAAGCCAGGTGTGGTGCCACACACCTTTTTTTTTTTTTGTTGGTCTTTTGTTTTGTTGCTTTTTTTTTTTAGATTTTTTATTTATTATCTCAAAATGAATGATTGATGCCTTTGCCACCATGTAACACTCGCCTGTCATTGTTTTGCAGCTAAGCTCTGCTGCACTCCTTTTTTTTTAAAAAGAGTTTTACGTGTCATGCCAGAGGTGCACCGTGGCGGTGGCGGAATGTCTTTACCGAGATCAGTAAGACAACTGGGAGGCAGAGGCAGGCGGATATTTGTGCGAAGTTTCAAGGCGACAAGGCCTGGTGTGCGTCGGGATATCTCCCTACATGGAAGATTGGACAGTTTCAGGGAGTTCCGGCTACTCAAGCCACCATCAGTGCGGGCGCTTGAAGGTTTAGGGAATCGGGGAACTCGGAAAACCCGGGTCCTCCCAGATGTCTTTGAGTCCTCATGATGCAAAAAAAAGGAACCAGAGCGGTGAAAGTATGGCAAAAGATTATAATCAAAACAAAATTAGGCCATCGATTCCACTCCAAGGTTAATTGGAGCAAAGGGGAAGAATATTTTTTTATTCTTTATTTGGTCTTTTAAAACGACAGGTTCTTTCTCCCTTAGTTAACCCTCAGCTAGGGTTCTCTAGGTTTGGATGGTACTCTGCTTCTAGATGACTGTAACCGGGCTGGCCTTAAACTAACAACCAGATTTCCCGCCTATGCTCTTGCCTCCTAAAGTGATCAGCGGGCTCTAGGATTGAACTTATAGTGCTTACGAAACGCTCTCTCCGGAGCTGCCACCACCACCAGCAGCCAGCCTATGGGGGCGGCACTGATTTCTGAATACAACACACCACAACACACACACACCCCACAACACTCACACCAGCTCTCAAGATCAGGTGCTACGTGATTCCTGGACGAAGGATGAGAGACCGAGCTCTTAAGGGGTCCAGACACCTTGCTTTGTCAGGATGATATGGTCATAAACACTGGTCTATCTCATACAATGGCTTATTAGTCACAAAAAAAAAGGAAAAAACAACCACGTAGCTACTGGTTACGTGCGTTGCCTTTCTGTCGCCACATGGTGGCACATTACCAACTGTCGAGAAGAAAGTGAACACACTCACTAAAGGATAATCGGACTACACACCGTGGGCTCTATGGCTTCCCGTTATGTTGAAAATGCTCTCCAGAGCAGTGTTTATAACGGTAAAATCTACATAAACACAAGACAGAAGAACAGTCGTCCAACAATGAGAGCCTATTGAAACGGACCATGAGAGTGCCGACGCTACCAAGCAGGGCAGGAGCTGCGATAGGGAGTTCTTAACGGATGAAATTCGCCACAACCCACAATACGCTGAAACCGCGGGGTAAGACCAGGAAATGGTTGGTTACTTCTTAACAGGACTCGGAATGGTTGGATGGTTTTTGACTTTTCTTAGCTTAGTTGATTGGGTTTGATTTTGATTGGACTAGTTTAGTTTGCTGGATGTTATTCGGTTCGTTTACAGTTGCGATGTTTTTATTTTTTGAGAGGGAGAGCTCGAAGACTATGAACTGCTCACTTAGTATATTTGTGTCTAGTACCTCTTGCTAGACGTCCAGGCTCAACGGGATCCCCCGGGAGGGAATGCGGGCAGGTCGCCTCAAACTCATACTCCTCCTGCCTCTAGCTTCCTGGGGTGCTGTGGAATCACAGATCAGTAGACCATCACTCTTTAGCCTGATTTTGTGGCACCTTCTTCTTTACGGGGTCCACCTTATATGAAAGATGCTTTAATTTTCCCTTCAGTTTGGTATTTATCTATAAATTATTCTTACTTATTATTTCAGTTTTGAGGACAGGGTCTCACTATGTAGCTTTAGATGGCCTGGACTGCTCCCTATGTAGACCAGGCTTGGCCACGAGACTTAAAAAGAATGAACACTCCTCTACCTCTGCCCCCCAAATCCTGGGATTCAATGCCTGCAGCCTTTGTCTCAGTTTTTTTTTAAAAAACCACCTATTCGGAATTCTATACCCCGCCAGTGTGCCAATAGGGACCAAGTGTCGCATTGGCACATTCCTGGTGACGCTCAAGCAGACGGAGGATTCAGCGATGCTTCTATGCCACTTCACTTACTAGCAGGACGTGGGGGCTGTTTTGGGTATGTGTTGATTAATTTGTTAGAGTGGGGATTTAGATGACAACTAGGTTAAAGGGGGGCTCGAGAGATGGCTCGTGGTTAATGAGCGTAGCACGACCACCAGCTACTTGCAGGCACTGGGGGAGGACCCCCAAGGTTCCAATTCCCAGCACCCAAACATGGCATGGCCTAAGAGACCCGTTTGTTTACTTTCTTAAGCTACGGCGGCCACGTGACTAGTGACTATTGCCTTTAATCCTAGCACTCAGGAGGCAGAAGTAGCAGCTGATCTCTGGTTGAGTTCAAGGGCCGTTCCTGTTGTTGTCTATGAGTGAGTTTGCCAGGCCAGCTGGTTGCTTAGGGAAATCTCGTCCTACAAAAAAAAAAAAAAAAAGAGGAGAAAGTGGGAGGAAATATTGCTATAACCACATGCCCATTATTCTGAGGTAGCGGTTTACACAAACGCATTCCTTTCACTGGCAGTCATGAAATAAAAACCAGGAGAAGTCACAACTGCACCAGAACACAGAACATTTAGCTGAGCTGCAAAAAGAAAACTTTGCCAGAGTGGATCGGCTTGCAAGATGATGCTCAGCAGGGTACAGGGTTGCTCTCTGCAGAAGACTAATTCAATTTCTTCCTACACCCACGTGGCAACGCTAATTAATACCCGCTACTAAACTCTAGTAGCCAAGGGTGTCCTGGTGCCCTCTTCTGGCTCCTGAGAGAGGAATTGGAACTATGGGCTGTGCACATCCATATGTGCTGGCAAGTCATACATGTAAAAATAATTAACAAATAAATTAAAAAATTGTGAAAAAAAGTTGCATGTTATATGCCATTTTAAAAATACTCTAATGCACATGAGTATAAAATGATGTCCTAGGCCATGGTACTCTAACAACTGAGCATCCTTGCTGTTTTTCGTTTACACAGGAACAAGATTATGCTGAACTGAATGAGACAGGTCAATACCAAATGCGTGATTTTGATGATGTGATTCCCCCCCACGGGTCATGGCTGAGCAAAGAGCGCTGGCATGGGAAGAGACTTTTGCTTTTATGGTATCACATTGTGAATTTGTTGAATTTAAAAAAGTATTTTTTTCTATTTATTATTTTTTATATGTATGTAGTACTGTCTGCATGTATAGGTCTGTGCAACACTTGTGTTGTGCAATGCACAGAGGTCAGAAGAGGGTGTTGGATTAATTGGAGTTCTCCTGGAATGGAAGTTAAAGACAGTAATTTCTTTTTTTTTTTGTTTTGGTCTTTTCGAGACAGGGTCTCCCTGTAGCCCCAGCTGCTTTGGAACTCACTCTGTACACCAGGCTGGCCTTGAACTCACAAAGATCCGCCTGCCTCTGCCTCCCGAGTGCTAGGATTAAAAGCGTGTGCCACCACGCCTGGCTTAATGTGCCCTTCTTGATCAGGTTGTCTTACCTCCCTGAGCTGGAAGATTGTGCATATTGCTGTGGATCTCAGTGAGGCTTAAGCATTACATGTTAGGTGCTGCTGCAGCACCTGGCACATAACTGACGATCCTTCAAAATTGGCCTGCCTTCCCTCCCAGTTCACGAGCAGATAGAAATGTACCGTACCTCCATGTCTCCAGTATTTCCCACTGAAAACAACTCTGGACACTTTAATCTCAAGTTCCCCATCCTTGGCAGCTTTGACCCTCTGACTGCACATGACCAATGGTGTCTTCCTTAGAATACTGGTTTTTAGCCTTTTGAGCCCCATACTTTGTGTCAGTTCCCAGAACCTTGATTGTGGAAGGATGGAGGGAAGAGTCTGGTGTGTAAGGAAACACAGGGTCACTTTGTGAGCCTGTGGAGCAGAGAGCAGACCCAGTTCTCCTCCCAACTTCTCACATCTACCACCTACTGGCAGCAGTTGGAGAGTTGTATTCATTCCACTAGCTAGGGCCACACAGCCCCAGCCACTTGTGGAGCCCCAGCCACTTGTGGAGCCCCAAGACTTATGACTGCATGGATAGCTGACCCCAGCACTTGTGTCTTCCAGCCTAAGCAACTATATGGAGACAGCACTTGTGTCTTGCAGCCTAAGCAACTATATGGAGACCTGGCTTTAGAAAGGCCAGTACTCCTGTGACTTCCAGGTTCTGGGGCTCCAGGTAGGAGCCTGAGAAGAAGTACCTATCCTCCCTCAGTTATCAGTCCACCACATGCTTATTATTAACTGCATGCCTCCTGTGGGTCACTAGCATGCTAGACAGAACATCATCCAGACAAGAGGTGGTCATCCCAGCCATCCTGTAGCTGCATATGTGATTGTCCAAAGCTATAGTCCATCACACTGATGGGAAACAGCCTCTCTGTGTATAGCTGACTATCACCTGTTCCCCACAGGACCTCCTGCTGCTTCTGGGCCACAGGGAAGGCCCTCGTGGCAGTTGGTCACCAGTTACCTTTGCCCATTCGGGTCTGTGCTTTGAGTGAGGCCTCCCAGGAAAGGGTGAGGTCTGAGGGAAGTGCACGTCATGCTTCAATGCAGTCTGACGGTTTCTTGTTTTGGCACACCAAGGAGGTTTTTTTTGTTTTAATTCATCTTTTTGAGACAGGATCTTCCTTTAGTCCCAGCTGGCCTGGAGCTCGCTATATAGACCAGAACTCCCAGAGATCTGTCTGCCTCTGCCTCTGCCTCCTGAGTACTGGGATTAAAGGTGTGCACCACCACCCCAGCTAGGAGTCTCATTCTTAATACAGAGAAAATCAAGACAAAAAGCCTTTTCCATTTAGCCAAGTAATATAGAAAGTACCTTTGGGGCCCGGACTGGTGGTAGACCCTAGGCCTGTAATCCTAGCACTTGGGAGACTGAGGTGGGAGTCAGGGGGATCATGAATTCTAGTACAGAGGTTAGAGAGATGGCTCATTGGCTAATAGTGCTTAGTGATTTCTCAGAGGACCCGGGTTCAGTTCCTACCACACATATGGCAGCTTATAGCCACCTGTAACTCCAGTTTCAGGATCTGATGCCTTTGTCTGGCCTCTGAGGTGGTACACATAAATTTACAAAGATACACACAACAAAAATAATAAACCTTTTATTAAAAGAATGGCAGTCCAGATTGGGCTACACAGTGAGACTCTGTTAAAAGGAACCAAAGAGGAGGGATAAAGATACTTTATGAATTTGGACTAAAGCTCACTATATATAGGCAAAGGGTGTTAATAGTGCAGTCCCCAGACTTCATTCTGAGTCCTGGCTCTGTCTCTTAGCAGCCATATGACCTTGAAGGTGCCCCTCAGACAGACCTGGCACTACTTGCCTTCTTTTCATAACAGAACTGGCGACTAAAGATGATATGGTCAGGTTCTGTTACTCTGCCTAGTGCTTGGGTACCAGATACGCAATTGCTGTTTTCTGCCACATAGGGTGTTTTGGCTTACATTGATTTTGTGTGAATGCCATAAAGCACAGGTGGAGGTCAGGGGACAGCTTGCCAGAGTCGGTTCTCTCCTTCCACCATGTGGGTTCCCAGGATCAAAGTGTCTTTACCTGCTGGGATACTCTCTGGCCCTACCACACTGCTTTTGTTAAGTACCTGTCATCAGTGACTGCATCTGAAGGGCAGGTGCAGAAAGAGCTTTGAGCACACTCTGGAGAGGTCTGAGACCCTGTTGTCAAGGACATATAAAAGCTTTGCAGCCCAGCCAGGGAAGGTGGGCACCAGCCAAACCACCCCTGGCAAGATGAGCAGTGTCTCTCCTGTCTTCTCTCTGGGGCTGGTGGGATTCAGTGGGAAACTCAGCAACCAGACATGTCCTGGTCTTTGGCCTGCTGAGGTCTGGTGTGATCAGGGCAGTGGCCCTTCTACCTCATCTGAGACTGGGACTTGCTCGTGGGATGGTGGAGTCTCACACTTGGTTTGCTTGTGTCTCCATCACTGACTGTCTTCACTCTCTTCCAGGGGCTCCACGGGCCTTACCCCTTCGGCCAGTCCTAAACGAGTGTCAGCAAGAAGAAAAATTAACAAAAAACAGAAGGCCTGACTTTGGGGCGGGGGGAGGGCAAGGGGTTCCTCTGAATCGCAGACCATATCATATGGACCCCTGGCTCTGACCCCCTTCCCCCATCCTGGAAGAAGAAGAAGCAGAACAGACTAGTTTTGAGTAAACTCAGTATGCATGTGTGAATGCTGAATCACAGGAATGGTGTTGAAGCGACTGAGAAGAAATCCATACAGCCACCTAGGATTCTGATTGATGTCAGTCTAATGAGTCATGAGCTCACTCGGGAAGGAGAAATTAAAAATGGGGGAAAATAAGCCATCTTTTTAAACAAAATTTATTTTGCCTACAGAGAGGTTGTAGTTTTGAGCACACATTAATTTTCTCCCCCTCTTCCCTGACGTTTATTTTTTTAAATAGGGATAGTGTGCTGTCTAGGCTAGAGCTTGCTCTAGAAGCAGTTCGGGTTGAGGCTGGCGTGGCATGTTTGGGGACTCTTGCAGGTGAGTGCTGCTGGACGCGCACCGCAGCACCAGCTGACTGCAGAGTCTGACCCTGTTTGTTTGTTGTTAACCAGCATATGCCAGTGCGTTACCGCCCTTCCTTCTCTTTTCTCTTTAATCTCTTGTTGATTTACACCTTTGACATTTGTATTTGTCTACCCTGTGGCCTCTTAGCATCAACTCTCCCTCTCTAAAGACCAAACTTCCCTGTGTGGCCAGCATAGGAAGCCTGGGGGACATCTCGGGTGACATGGACGTTCCTGAGGCCAAGAGGTCCCACACATGCTTGTAACAGCTGGGATCACTTTCCCTCGTGCTTCTCTTGGCAGAGGGAATGTTGCTACAAATACTGCTTCTTGGAGTCTTTGTGCAATGGCCTCTGCCTACCTTGGGAACGATGCTTGTGCACTTGCTGGGAAGATTGTGTGCCACCTGCACATATCTGGGGGTACGGCTCACCAGCAAGTGTGAACCAGTTCCCTGCTCCTCTCTGTTGTCACACAGCTCCCCTCCCTATGTCTGTCCTCCCACCCCACACTCCTTTGTGGTGATCTCACAGCCTGCTAGTGGAGGCTGAGCTATTGAGGTATGAAGGTGCAGCCCCAGGTGGGAGCTGCCCCCGCCCCGCCCCCCCCCCCCGCAGCAGGATGCCTAGTGCAGGGTGGGGGTTGTTGCTCAGCTGGAGCAGTGGCATTTGCTCCCTGGGCAGGTGCCCACTGGTGTCCCACAGACTCTAAGCGGGTTGGAATGTGGATGTCTCTGTGGGAACCTTGAACCAGGCTAGAACAGCTGTCTGCCAAAGATACAAGAATATGCAAAGTCCCTCTTCTCAACCCTCCTCCTTCCCTGAGTCAGTTGGCTTGAGAGCTGGGGGTGTGGATCGTGCATGGTTGCCGGTTCTGCCTGCTGCCTCAGCCCCCATGTCCTTGGGGCTGTGAGCAGAGCAGGGAGACCAGGACATGAGTGGCTTCAAGCGGTCCTGCAGCCTGAGTGTGGGGTGGGTCTGCCCTGCCTGCCTGCCTGTCTCCTGAGTGTCTGAGTTCTGAAAAGCGTGTGGTGTTCGTTCCTCTGCATCCTCTTCTGAGACTGTTGATTTTTGAACACTTGATCATGGGAGAAAAGCTTGTGTGAAGCATCCCCTTCACTTTTCTACTTCCCAAAAAAGCAACCAAGAAGGACTTGGTTTTGCCATGGAGCTCCTGGGGAGGTAGAGATGGCCATGAAGAGTGGTGTTGGGCGCTTCTCCGGGGCCCTTACTTCCTCTGCACACTTGGGCCGTAGCAGAGCCAGAGGCAGTCCTGCCAGGTGTCCATACCACAGGACCCCAGGGCACTTGGTCTGAAACCTCCTTAGGCCAGGCTGCTGCTGCTAGTTGTGTGCTGGTCTTCCAGGACTCTGCCACCCTGGAGCACACCCTTCCTGGCCATTTTTCTGCTTGCTGGCCATGGAGCAGCACATCTCCAGCTGCCCTTTGGAATCACATCTCTGCCCGCTGGCTACCCTGTCTCCCTACCACTATGCACCTTTCTCAGTTTCTCAGCAGGGGCTTCCTGCCCTGATCCAGGGGGTCTGCATGGCCTCTGTCGCTGACTCTGGTCCTGCCAGTCTTGCTCCCCCCCACTTGTAGGCCATCTCACTCAGCAAAGTGACTGTCTCAGGCACTCCAGCTTCCTCCCCAAGAACAAGCAGTGTCTGCACATCTTTGAGAGTTAGCTCCTTGCAGAAGTCAGAGCAGGTGTAAGCCTTGACTTCCTAGCCAGAGGAAGGTATTGATACTGCTCATTCTCCAACCCCATGCTGCATGGGTTCTGAGAAATGCCTAGAGCGCCCTCTCCATGTATCAGTCCATTTGGTATGACCACCAGCTCCCAAGTGGTGAGGCAGGCACCAACCTTTAGATGGTGGGTAGAGCCTGAGCCCGTCTGGGGAGATGGGTGGGTGCAGCTAGGGAAGAATCTGTGTGGAGTGGGGTGTGTGTGTGACACGTGCGTGTAGTGGTTTGTGCACATGTGCATGCCTCTTTTTACCACGGGACAGTTGAATTTGGAGCATTTTTGTACAAGAAACAACCTCTTCCCCGGTCAGAACTGGCTGTAACCCTAAGTCCATCAAGGGCACTTTTCACATGGAGAGAACCTCACCAAGATGGTCAGCTGGTGGACCTGAGCATGAAGACCTCCCCAGATTCAGCCGGAGCCCCCCCCCCAGGAGAGAATGGTGGGTTTCCAGGGCTCAGAAGTGCAGACTAATGTATTGTTCCCCTGCCCTTGTTGTCCTGTTGTCCCTTGTTTCCTTGGGTGAATGTGGGGGTGCTTCCCTTCCCACCTAGACAGTGGTGGGTGTCTGGTGGGGCCTCATGGTGCCTAGAAGGAGGTGAAGATGATGAGGTTTTCCTTACTGTGTAAATGAGTATTTGTATGATTAAATTAACACACAAAACCTTTCATGTGTATGTGAGTTTTATTGTGCCCTCAAGCTACCTGTGACCTTCATGGACCCTCGTGGCTCTGACACACCTTTTATATGGGCCCATGGTGGGTCTGACACACCTTTTGTATGGGCCCACAGTGGCTTTGTGACATCTTGTGTGTGGACTCATGGTAACCCTGTGACACACTTTTTATTATGTGTATGAATGTTTACTGTCCAGCATGTAGGTTGTGCACCCGTTCCTCAGTTTCTCCAGCCTGGGAAGCAACCTGGGTCCTCTTGCAAGAGCAGTTGGTGCTCTTACCATTAGTCTNACTTTGGGGTGGGGGGGAGGGCAAGGGGGTTCCTCTGAATCGCAGACCATATCATATGGACCCCTGGCTCTGACCACCCTCCCCCATCCTGGAAGAAGAAGAAGAAGCAGAACAGACTAGTTTTGAATAAGCTCAGTATGCATGTGTGAATGCTGAATCACAGGAATGGTGTTGAAGCAACTGAGAAGAAATCCGCACATTCTGATTAGATGTCAGTCTAATGAGTCATGAGCTCACTTGGGAAGGAAAAATTAAAAATGGGGGAAAATAAGCCATCTTTTTAAACAAAATTTATTTTGCCTACAGAGAAGTCTGACCCTGTTTGTTGTTAATGGCATCTGCCAGTGTGTTACCGCCCTTCCTCCTTTTTTCTCTTTAATCTTTTGTTGATTTACACCTTTGACATTTGTATTTGTCCACCCTGTAGCTTCTTAGCATCAACTTTCTCTCTAAAGACCAAAATTCCCTGTGTGGCCAGCAGAGGAAGCCTGGGGGACATCTCGGGTGACATGGACGTTCCTGAGGCCAAGAGGTCCCACACATGCTTGTAACGGTTGGGATTGCTTTCCCTCATGCTTCTCTTGGCAGAGGGAATGTCGCCACACATACTCCCTCTTGGAGCCTCTGCCTACCTTGGGAACAATGCTTGTGCACTTGCTGGGCAGGTGCATCTGCCACCTGCACATTCCTGGGGATACGGCTCACCAGCAAGTGTGAACCAGTTCCCTGCTCCTCTCTGTTGTCACACAGCTCCCTTCCCTATGTCTGCCGTCCCACCCCACTCTCCTTTGAGGTGACCTCACAGCCTGCTAGTGGAGGGTGAGCTATTGAGATATGAAGGTGTAGCCCCAGGTGGGAGCCCCACCACTGACTGCTTTGACTTGAGAAGCCACAGTGAGATAGAATGAAAGCCCTCCCGCTGCAGGATGCCTAGTGCAGGGAGGGGGCTGGTGAGTTGTCACCCAGCTGGAGCAGTGGCATTTGCTCCCTGGGCAGGTGCCCACTGGTGTCCCATGGACTCTAAGCGGGTTGGAATGTGGATGTCTCTGTGGGAACCTTGAACCAGGCTAGAACAGCTGTCTGCCAAAGATACAAGAATATGCAAAGTCCCTCTTCTCAACCCTCCTCCTTCCCTGAGTCAGTTGGCTTGAGAGCTGGGGGTGTGGATCGTGCATGGTTGCCGGTTCTGCCTGCTGCCTCAGCCCCCATGTCCTTGGGGCTGTGAGCAGAGCAGGGAGACCAGGACATGAGTGGCTTCAAGCGGTCCTGCAGCCTGAGTGTGGGGTGGGTCTGCCTGCCTGCCTGCCTGTCTCTGAGTGTCTGAGTTCTGAAAAGCGTGTGGTGTTCGTTCCTCTGCATCCTCTTCTGAGACTGTTGATTTTTGAACACTTGATCATGGGAGAAAAGCTTGTGTGAAGCATCCCCTTCACTTTTCTACTTCCCAAAAAAGCAACCAAGAAGGACTTGGTTTTGCCATGGAGCTCCTGGGGAGGTAGAGATGGCCATGAAGAGTGGTGTTGGGCGCTTCTCCGGGGCCCTTACTTCCTCTGCACACTTGGGCCGTAGCAGAGCCAGAGGCAGTCCTGCCAGGTGTCCATACCACAGGACCCAGGGCACTTGGTCTGAAACCTCCTTAGGGCCAGGCTGCTGCTGCTGTTGGTGCTGGTCTTCCAGGACTCTGCCACCCTGGAGCACACCCTTCCTGGCCATTTTTCTGCTTGCTGGCCATGGAGCAGCACATCTCCAGCTGCCCTTTGGAATCACATCTCTGCCCGCTGGCTACCCTGTCTCCCTACCACTATGCACCTTTCTCAGTTTCTCAGCAGGGGCTTCCTGCCCTGATCCAGGGGGTCTGCATGGCCTCTGTCGCTGACTCTGGTCCTGCCAGTCTTGCTCCCCCCCACTTGTAGGCCATCTCACTCAGCAAAGTGACTGTCTCAGGCACTCCAGCTTCCTCCCCAAGAACAAGCAGTGTCTGCACATCTTTGAGAGTTAGCTCCTTGCAGAAGTCAGAGCAGGTGTAAGCCTTGACTTCCTAGCCAGAGGAAGGTATTGATACTGCTCATTCTCCAACCCCATGCTGCATGGGTTCTGAGAAATGCCTAGAGCGCCCTCTCCATGTATCAGTCCATTTGGTATGACCACCAGCTCCCAAGTGGTGAGGCAGGCACCAACCTTTAGATGGTGGGTAGAGCCTGAGCCCGTCTGGGGAGATGGGTGGGTGCAGCTAGGGAAGAATCTGTGTGGAGTGGGGTGTGTGTGTGACACGTGCGTGTAGGTGTGTGTGCACATGTGCATGCCTCTTTTTACCACGGGACAGTTGAATTTGGAGCATTTTTGTACAAGAAACAACCTCTTCCCCGGTCAGAACTGGCTGTAACCCTAAGTCCATCAAGGGCACTTTTCACATGGAGAGAACCTCACCAAGATGGTCAGCTGGTGGACCTGAGCATGAAGACCTCCCCAGATTCAGCCGGAGCCCCCCCCCCAGGAGAGAATGGTGGGTTTCCAGGGCTCAGAAGTGCAGACTAATGTATTGTTCCCCTGCCCTTGTTGTCCTGTTGTCCCTTGTTTCCTTGGGTGAATGTGGGGGTGCTTCCCTTCCCACCTAGACAGTGGTGGGTGTCTGGTGGGGCCTCATGGTGCCTAGAAGGAGGTGAAGATGATGAGGTTTTCCTTACTGTGTAAATGAGTATTTGTATGATTAAATTAACACACAAAACCTTTCATGTGTATGTGAGTTTTATTGTGCCCTCAAGCTACCTGTGACCTTCATGGACCCTCGTGGCTCTGACACACCTTTTATATGGGCCCATGGTGGGTCTGACACACCTTTTGTATGGGCCCACAGTGGCTTTGTGACATCTTGTGTGTGGACTCATGGTAACCCTGTGACACACTTTTTATTATGTGTATGAATGTACTGTCAGCATGTAGGTTTGTGCACCCGTTCTCAGTTCTCAGCTGCTGGGAATCGAACCTGGGTCCTCTGCAAGAGCAGTTGGTGCTCTTAACCATTAGTCCATCTCTCCAGCCCCAACACACGCCTTTAATATGGACCCATGGTAGCTGTGACACACCTTCTGGTCTCTGGGTCTTTCCCTTCTGTTGGAAGAACAAACCCTGAGGTATAGAGCTGGGAAGTATATTAGTCTGTTGCATTGCTGGGGCAGCAGCAGCTGACAAAGAAGGAAAGACCTATTTTGATAGTTTCTGGGAAATTCAGGCCCAGCAGAGATGCTCTGTCTCTGGAGGTGGGAGTGGGAGATGGAAGCAGTTCACATGCTGGTGGACCAAGAAACATCACCAGAGCCCACCCCTAGTGAAGCGTGTCGGCCAGCTAGGCCCTACTCCTAAGGGTTCCATAGCCTCCCAAAGCAGCTCCACCACCTGTGAACAACCATTAACCATGAGGGGATGTTGCAGACTAGACAGCCTTGGGACACACCTGGATCTTCCAGTGCCCAGGGATGAGAACAGTCCTCCAAATGGCCTGTGCACCATCATCGGGGTACCTACCACACCTCTGTTTATTAGCTATTGGCGTTGTTTGACCCTTCTGCACATGGTGCACAGCATGAAAAGGCAGATCACGGTGAGCTGCTGTCCTCTTGGGAAAGCAAGCCAGGATGCAGGTGGGTTTTTCCTTTTCCCAACTTGGGAGCTGTGTGAGACTCCCCTCTCCCCAGAAAAGAGTTCACACCATCCCCCCCCCCCCCCCCCCCCCCCCCCCGTGTTGTAGAGAGCATGCTCAGAGGAAGTAGTTCCGAGTCAGCTCTGGCTGTGGCGGGCTGGAACCCCAGCCTTCCTGGAGTCTGGCCTCTTTATGCTGTTCTCACCGACAAGCCCTGCCTGGCTAAGCTGTACCTGTTCAAAGAATGCTGTGAACCCAAGGATCTAGGGGATAGGGATTAGGGGGAGAGGGCTTCCTGGCCATAACCCCATGAGTAGCTCAGAGAACTCCAGAGATAGGCTGACCAACTTCCCTTTGCCAAGGGCTGATGCAAGCTCCCTGGGAAGGGAGGAGGAGCCTGGGAGACAAGCAGAGGCCCCCCAGCCAGTGCCCTCACCCATGACAGGCCACCTACCCTGCTTCCTTCCAGGTGCTTGCAGCTATTTTTTCTTTGCAGGGGAGGGCCCTGTCACGTGGGTCTTCCGGCAACTCAGACCCACTCCCAAGCCCTCCTTCACACCCCTATTGCTGAACAGTTATTTGCTTGGCAGAATCTGTTTGTCTTTGGGGCTGTAACCTGTCAAGAAGTCACTGGGCCCTGGGAGAAAGAAGCAAGTTGAGTAGTAGCTCCTAGCCAGAGCCATTCCCACGGGGGCTGGGTGACAAGGAAGGTGCTTAGCTGAGTCTGGGGGATGGGAGGTGGGCAGCTGCAGTGGTCGAGGGCCCTGCCCTCCTGGCAGAACAAATGTTCCCTTCAAGCCACCTCCCTGCCCAGCTCAGGTTGTACCTGGGCCTCCCACCTTGTTCCTGAGAAGGCCTCTCCCTAACCTGGTCACTGTGACCCGGCCATTTCCCAGGCACCACCTAGAGTCCAGCCCTGACCAACTGGTAAGAGAATAAGCATTGAAGGCTCTAATGACAGTCCCAGATCCCAGATGGGAAAGGGATTTAGGGATGGGGCGTCCAGAGAAAGCTCCTGACGGTCAGTGAAAGCCGCTGACAAGTGTCGAAAATTGACGTGGACTGGTTCGGAAATGAATACCACACATTTTTTTTTCTCCTGTAACACCTTAGTTCCGAGATACTGTGATCTGGCACAGTAGTAGGATGTGTTAAAATGCAAGTTCTGGGGGCTGGAGAGATGGCTCAGCGGTTAAGAGCACCAACTGCTCTTGCAGAGGACCTGGGTTTGATTTCCAGCACCCACAAGGTAGCTAAGAACTGTCTTTTTTTTTTTTTTTTTTTTTTTTTTTTTTTTGAGAACAAGGTCTCCCTGTAGCCCCCACTGTCCTGGAGCTCACTCGTGTAGAACCAGGCTGGCTTGAACTCACAGAGCCGCCGGCCCTGCCTCCCAAGTGCTCGGAGTAAAGGCGTGTGCGCCACCATGCCCAGCGTTTTTTTTTTTTTTTTTTTTTTTTTTTTGGTTTTTTCGTCGAGACGGTCTCCAGAAGTGTCTTTTTTTTTTTTTTTTTTTGGTCTTTTTGAGACAGGGTCTCCCTGTAGCCCCAGCTGTCCTGGAACTCACTCTGTAGACCAGGCTGGCCTTGAACTCGCAAAGATCCGCCTGCCTAAGTGTCTTTTTTTAAAGTCAGGCGTGGTGGTACATGCCTTTGGTTCCAGCACTCGGAGGCAGGGGCAGGCAGATCTCTGTGAGTTCAAGGCCAGCTGGGTCTATAGGGAGACCCTGTCTCAAAAAGACAAAAAAAAAAAAGTTCTGGTCTAACAAGTCTTGTAGGAGAGGCAAAATTATGCATGTGTAGCGTATTCCTAGGGGGATAGATGCTGTGATATGTGGTATGTCTGCATGTATGTAAGTGTACTATGTGCATGCAGTGCCTTTGGAGGCAAGAAGAGGGCATTGGATCCCCTGGAACTAGTGTTATGAATGGTCGTGAGCTGCCATGTGGGTGCTGGGAACCAAACCCAGATTCTCTGCAAGAGCAGCCATTAACCACAGCCATCTCTCCAGCCCTGTCTTTAAGTTTTGAGGTTAGAGTGACTGGCTGGCAGAACTGGGGTCTGCCTTCCTTACCTCCCTAGCACTGGGATTTCAGATGTAGGATGCTAGGGATCCCAACTCAGGTCCTCATGTGCAACAAGCACCATACTGATTGAGCCCCCAAGTACTATTCTTGGTCTGAAAATACGTCGACCACAGAGTCAACAGGGCTACCCTTGTGGAGTGCAGTCTAGCCGGACAAGACAGAGATACGGCATGTCAAGAGATGACAGGAGCATCACAGAGGAAACGGATCGGAGTGCTGAGGAGGAAAAGAGGGTTTCTGTTCCTTCAGGACAGTCAGGAAAGCCTTGTGGGTTTCTGCAGCGGTGACACTACAGGCAGAGCATCAAGTGCTGCAGGTAATAGATGAGTCAGGTGTGACAGGTTAGGCAACATGACTGACATGGCTTTGGCTTCCATCCAGAGTAGGGTCGGAGCCCAAAGGGTGTGAGCCACCTAGTAAAACCTGGCAGAACCCCTCTGGCTGCCGTGTTGAGAAAAAACTGATGGAAAGGTAGAAACTGGCATCCCTGAGAAGTGGGTACTGTGTAGTGCTGGTGAAGGTGAGGAGGGGGTCAAAGCTGGGTGTGGTTGCACATACCTGCAATTCCAGCATTTGGGAAGTAGAGGCAGGAGGGTCAGGAGCTCAAGATCAGACTGTGTTACATGACTCCAAAGAAAAAATAGAGCTGGGCATGGCAGCACACGACTCTAACCCCAGCACTCTGAGATGGAGGCTACTCTGGTCTACTTAGCAAGGTTCAAGCTAACTAGGGCTGCAGGGAGACCCTGCCTCTAAAATAAATAATAAAAACTAAAAAAATAAAAACCAAAAACAGATGGGTCAAGTATGGATGAGGGGAAGAACTGAAATTTGAGTCTGAGTACCTAGAATCTCCCAGATCAATGAGTTAGTGTTTCCTTGCTGGGCAGGAAGGACTAAGTGAGCAGGCTTGAGCTGCAGAATCAGGACTGTTTAGGACCTACTCAGTTTGAGACAACTGCCAAGCCTTGGGGGAGATGCTGGGCCCACAGTTTGGGGGATTGGGGAGTTTACAGTCTCAAGGCTGACTAAAGGCATCAAGGGAGTTAGACAATAGCCCTCATCTGTCATAAGCTCCCTCAAAGCTTGTCCTCTGCCCAGGTTCCCCCCTCTACGAACCTCCTCAGTCCTCTGTGCAGACAACGGTGGCTGGAGCCAACCTTAGCCCCTCTTCCCAGTCTCCGGTTCCTCAGCCACTGTCTCTGTCCCCACAGATTGGACAGTGGATGTGGGTTGGTGCTGTCCAGCCCAGGGATGCACCCTGCTTAGGGGGCTGCAGCAAAGGCAGTGAGAAATGGAGCAAGTCTCAGGGAATACGGCTTAGATCCCAAGGTCTTGTGCCCCAAGGACAGTCAGTGTGACAGACTTGGGGCTTGAGAAGAGAGGCCCACCTGTACCAAGTTAAATGTCCTGGTCATTGACCAAAACACCCAGGTTCTCTGATTTACTCAACTGTCACTGTCCCCAGGGAGGGATGGAAGTTGAGCTGTGAGATTATCTCAGGGCAGCTTCGAAGGGGGGGGGTTGTGGGGGGGATCCCTGAGGTGCTGGGAGTGTGGCCATTTCTACTAATACAAGGGTGTGCTTCAGGGCAGCGGAGGGCACCATGTGGCTCAACCTTCATCTGGAAAGCTGGACCCTGCCCTGACAGGCCTTCCCTATTAGCATGGCCCCCCCATGCCCACTCCTTCAGGGCAGGCACTGCTTTTGCTTTCAGCCCCCAGTAAGGCAGTTTGGTTGGGAATCTAAGCTCTATTAAGTGACTGTATGGTAGGGGGTCACTCAAAACCTGTAAAATGTGAGGACAGTTCCCACTCTCAAGGTTTGTCACAGGAATAAAACCCATCATAAACTGTGGTGGCACACACCTTTAATCCCAGGCAGAGGCAGGCAGATCTCTGAGTTCAAGGCCAGCCTGGTCTATATAGCGAGCTCTAGGCCAACTGGTACTAAAGGGAGACCCTGTCTCAAAAAGACCAAAAAAAAACCAAACCAATACAAAAACCTGGGATCATTTACCTGACGTGTGGTCAAGTATGCAACATGAATGGCCAGTGTCATTTCATTATGACCTGCTAGATGCTATGAGCCTAGATCCCCAAGAAAAGAGACTGGAACACTGGGCATTTATTTGAGCACTCTCTCCAGGCCGTGGCTCTTATTTCCAACAGACTCATTTGTGTTTCGCCCGTCTGGGTTGGAGGTGGGAGTTGGGGAATACAGGAAAGAGGTCTTGGGTGTCCTCAGGTCCTTTGAGACCAGCTCTTAGCAGAGTGGGCTGTGCTCTGCAGCTGCATGCAGTGGGCCCGGCCATAGGAAAGTCGAGGGGCCTCCCTCTTGCAGGACTCTCTTGATTTCTCAAGTGGATGCTGCCTAGCCCAGTTCAGACACCAGATGTTGACAGGGACTCCTGGAGAGGGGGGAGGGGCGCAGATGTGCCTGTGGTTGAGAATGACAGTCTGGAGCCCTCTGCCTGGAAACTGGTTCCACCACTGTGGCTAACCACTTCCTAGGGTGGAGTACAGGAGCCGACACGTCTGCATCCAGGTACCCAAGTCTGAAGGCCTGGACCAAGGGGGTGCACAGGGCAGCAGCCACCAGCTCTTGCTGTTACTTTATTTGCTGGCTTTCTCCCACCACTGAAGGCCAAGCAGGGGTGAAAGCTTGGGGCTGGGGCACCAGCCAAGAGTTGGTAGGTTTGGAAAGGAACTTCCTGGGAAAGAAGTCTATGTGGTGAGCCTCTACTCAGCCCCCTGATATGGGTCATCCAGGGCTGGAAAAACATTCCTAGTGGGAAAGTGAGCACCTGTGGGGACTCAGACTACGGGACATGTGGGGTACACCTGTGGAGACTCAGACCATCTAAGGGACATGTGGGGTACACCTGTGGCGACTCAGACTAAGGGACATGTGGGGTACACCTGTAGGGACTCAGACTAAGGGACATGTGGGGTACCCCTGTGGGGACTCAGACTAAGGGACATGTGGGGTGCCCCTGTGGGGACTCAGACTAAGGGACATGTGAGGTACCCCTGTGGGGACTCAGACTAAGGGACATGTGGGGTACCCCTGTGGGGACTCAGACTAAGGGACATGTGGGGTGCCCCTGTGGGGACTCAGACTAAGGGACATGTGAGGTACCCCTGTGGGGACTCAGGCTAAGGGACATGTGGGGTACCCCTGTGGGGACTCAGACTAAGGGACATGTGGGGTACCCCTGTGGGGACTCAGACTAAGGGACATGTGGGGTACCCCTGTGGGGACTTAGACTAAGGGACATGAGGGGTACCCCTGTGGGGACTTAGACTAAGGGACATGTGGGGTACCCCACAGTCAGTGTGCCACACGGGAATGTCTGCCAAGCCAGCCTCTCTAGCCCCATGGGAAGGAGCAGTAACTAGAACATTCCTAAACATTTGGGGTGACTGCTTTCCCCAGAGTCCCAGTCAGTGTGGCCTGCTGCACAGGCTCCCTCCCCTACCGGAACCAGCCAGGACTGCCAAGGGCCCCAGGGAAGAACTAGCTGTTGGTTGGGAAGGGGGGGGCAACAGTAGCTGACTCAGATCCAAGCCAGGTACAAAGCTGGCATGGGAGACACCTGGGGAAAGTGAAGGCGGAGGCCATCATAGTGGGGACAGTTGGGACAGTTGGGCCTCAGGGGAGGCGGCCTGGGTTCTCGGGACTGGTTTCCATGGAGCAGAGGGGATTTGCATTTTTGAGAAATTGCAGCTGTGGCAAGAGTTCCCTAGGTAGAGGACAGGGGAGCAGGCTTTGACTGCAGCTAGCCTGTGTAACGCCAGGTCCTAGGGTCTTGACTCTGGCCATATTCAGGTTTTGTTTGTGTAGAACTCGCCAAATTCGAATTCTCTGCATGTATTCACATATACATGACCACTCTGGAGTATGGAATCAGCAACCTTGTGGTTCTGTGTCCTGTTCCCACAGGGATAAGGGGCACACAGAGCACTCTTGTCACATCCTGTAAATGCCTGTTCATACCAAATAGCACATGACATGACAGACACCAGGGCTCACACCGGGGCTGGCATTTGTAACTCAATGATAGAACTTCCCTAGTATGCATGAGCCCTGGGTTCAATCCTTAACACTGGGGGGTGGGGGACCAAAATGTTCAGCTGGGGCAAGAAATAGTATAGTACCAGGCATGGAGGTGAAGTAGAGGCAGAAAGGTCAAGAGTTAAGAGGTCTTCCTGGGTCTGGAGAAATGGCTCAGCGGTTAAGAGCACCAGCTGCTCTTGCAGAGGACCAGGGTTGGATTCCCAGCACCCACATGGTGGCTGAGAACCGTCTTTAACTCCAGTTCCAGGGGAATCTGACATGTTCTGACCTCCGCAGCATTGCACAACACAGGTGCACCTGCCTACATGCAGACAGTACACTCATACACATTTAAAAAAAAAAGCCAGGCGTGGTGGCGCACGCCTTTAATCCTAGCACCTGGGAGGCAGAGGCAGGCGGATCTTTGTGAGTTCAAGGCCAGCCTGGTCTACACAGTGAGTTCTAGGACAGCTGGGGCTACAGGGAGACCCTGTCTCGAAAAGACCAAAAAAAAAAAAAAAAAGAGGGGAGGGACTCCGTGGGCACTGCATGACCCGGGTGCACTTACACTTATGCAGGCATAACACTCATACACATAAAATTAAATCTAAAAATTAAAAGAGGTTAGAGAAATGGCTCAATGGTTAGGAGCACTGGCTGCTCTTCCAGAGGATCCAGGATCCATTCTCAGCATCCACATGGTACACCCAACCATGGTACAGCCAACACCCATGTACAACTCTGGTACCAGGGAAGCCAAAACCCTCTTTTGGCCTCCACTGGCATTGCACTCATGTGGTTCACTTACATACATACATGAGGGCTGGAGAGATGGCCTAGCGGTTAAGAGAGCCAACCTCGTTCAAAGAGACTGGGTCGATCCCCAGCACCCACATGGTCGTGCCGAGGAGGCCGTTCGGAAACTCACTATTCCAGGAGAACTCCCCCAGGGGAATCGAGAATCCCTCTTCTAATGTTCTGACCTCGATGGCACTGCACGACATGCACGGGTGCACAGACCTGCAATGCAGACGGTACAAATCACTTCATACACAAATGATAGAAGTAACAATAAACATTAAAAAAAAAAAAAACATAACATACTATGAAAAACACTTTATATACATAAAATAAAAATAAAATACAGTGATTGTTCTTGTGAGATACCCAAGTCCAAGCCGGTCTAACATAGCAAAATTTTCAGACCAGGCTGAGGCACTGAGCTGAGAAAAAAACCATGAATGTAATGAATGAATGTATATTTAAAAATAGACTTTAAAATATTTTATAATTATTAGAATTTTTTAAATGTGTATAGAGTGTGGCCGCTGTTTTAAGTGCAACCTGTGTCATCCAATTGCCCACAGAAGTACAAGATGTTAGGTGTGTGGATCTCCTGGGAACGCAATGTGAGCCACCATATGGGGTGCTTGGGAATCCAACCACCAGTCCTCTGCAAGAGTAGCTGGTGATCTTAACTCAGCTAAGCATCTCCAGCCCCACTTTTTTTAAAAAACAGATCTTTTTTTGTTTTTTGTTGTGGATCGTATTTTGGATAAATGTGGTCCTCCCTGTAGCTCCCACTGTCTCTGGACTACACTATCTGTAAATGACCAGCTTGGGGCTCTGGAACCACAAAGAATCCACCTGCCTCTCCTGACATCCAATTGCTAGATTAAAGGCGTTGTGCACACCGAATCCCAACAACATAGATCTTTGTTAAAAAGAAAGGGAATGAGAATGCGTGTGGTCCTGGTGGGTCCATGCCTTTAATTCCCACACTAGTGGGAGAGGCAGGCAGATGTCTGTGAGTTTCAAGGGCCAGCCTGGTACCTACAGAGTGAGTTCCCAGACCAGCGTGGGGCTATCAGGATGACGTTCTTCAAATAACAAAAAAATAAATAGAATAAAATAAACAAATAAAGAGAAAGCAGAATTTTTGGGGAGCACCTATTCTCCCCCCCCCCAGTACTCTTATCTCTGCCTGTAAGAACAGTACTACATGGTGCATACCTATAGTCCTGGCGTTTGGGAGGAAGAGGCAGGCAGATCTCTATGAATTCAAGGCCAGCCTGGTCTACAGAGTAAGTTCCAGGACAGCTGGGGCTACAGGGAGACCCTGTCTCAAAAAGACAAAAAAAAAAGCCCAGGCATGGTGGCGCATGCCTTTAATCCTAGCACTGGGGAGGCAGAGGCAGGCGGATCTTTGTGAGTTCAAGGCCAGCCTGGTCTGCAGAATGAGTTCCAGGACAGCTGAGACTCCAGGGAGACCTTGTCTCAAAAAGACCAAAAAAAAAAAAAAAGACAAAAAAATAAAACAAAAACCCAGTACTACTGCTTCTACCTGTGAGGCCCTCTTCCTCTTCCTCTTCCTCTTCTGATCCAGCTCCAGCTAGCTGTGGATCCTGCCGCATACCCGTGAGCCTGCTCAGCCCTGCGTTGTTCCAGTGAGGTGGGTGAAGGACCTAGCCAAGCCTACCCTAGGGGTCCACTAGGAGGTGGGGGGGGGCTTGTCTTGACCACCCCAGGGCACACTCTGCAGGGACCGGGATGCTGTGAAGAGTAACCCTGCCCAGATCAGAGACCAGGCAGCGAACAAGCCCAGCCCTACCCCTGGCCCAGCAGATTGAGATTCAGTTGGGGGCAGAGCTGTCCTTGCACAGATCCACACCAGGAGAGGATGTCCTCAGACAGACAATGACAACAACACCAGCCACCAGCTCTGGAGACGTGTGGATGCGCTCTTGGGAGAGGAGTTCCTCCCCAGGGCTCAGACCCTGATGGATACCTCTAGAACAGAGCTCCAGGCTGGAGCTCAGGAGTTGCTGCCTTGCCCAGTCCAGCCTGGATGGAAAAGAAATTAAGGTCTATGACATGAGGGTCTCAGGGCTGCTGCTGGGTCCTGGACAGTGACCCTCAGCCACCCCAGCATTCTTCCAAGGAACTGCTGTAGGTAGCTCTGCCTCCCTTCCCCCACCTTCCTGGTGGAAGGCAGGCTCTCCTAGAGGGAAGTCAGTCCTGCCCCCAATTGCCAGGTGGGATGAGAAACCCTTTCACTCCCAGGGCTCAGTGTCCGAGCCCTAACACCCTTGTTTGGGAAGTTAGCCCCTGGGTGCTAGGTGCAAGTCCTGATGCTTCACCCTTGACTATCCCCCTAGTGTTTCTGAGGCCCTAAAGATCAAGCGATGTCTTGATGTAGCCCTGAGGGAGCACTGATGTTGTTAGGAATGATAGCCCAGAGGCCTGGGTGACACAGTTTCCTCTCATGAGCTCCCTGTAGCCTCACATGGACTGCCACAGATAGCTTTAGCAAGCTACAACACAGAACACTCAGGGAGTCAATTTCTCAAACACTGGGCATGTGGCTCAGTTGGTAAAGCACTCATCTAATATGTCCAAGGCCCTAGGTTCAACCCTCAGTACCACATAAACCAGCACTGGAGAGGTGGAGGCAGCAGGATCAAGAATTCAAGGTCATCCTTAACTATATGGTGAGGCCAAGGCCAACCTGGGCAACATGAGACCTGTCTTAAAAAAAAAAAAAAAGCCATGACTGGAAAGACTGTGGCTGAGGGGCAGGGCTAGGTCCTGCTGGGGTCTGAGATGCCAGGCAAGGACTTAGTGTCATGGGGTCACCATAACACCCCATGATAAGAGCCTCAACCCCCTGCTGTCCCTCAAGTCCTCCTCCTCGCAATTTGCCTCCTGTGACATAGAAGGTAAATATCGGCTCTAGGGAGATGGCTCCGTAGATAAAGTACTTGCTCAGCATCCACATAAAAAGCAAATGTTAGGGCTGCAAAGATGGCCTAGCAGTTTAGAGCGCTGACTGCTCTTGCAGAGGACCCGGGTTCGATCCCCAGCACCTATATGGCAGCTGAGAACTATCTTTAACTCCAGTTCCAGGGGAATCCGATGCCCTCTTCTGACCTCCGTGGCATTGTATGACAAGGGTGCACAAACCTACATGCAGACAGTACATTCATACACATAAAAAATAAATAAAATTTTAAAAAAGCAAATGTTGGGGGCTGGAGAGATGGCTCTGTGGTTAAGAACACTGGCTGCGGAGATCTCCTGAGCCCAGCGGAAGGAAGAGCAGGAGACAGGTAGGAACTGGGTGCCTCAGCAGAGCTGATTGTTGATCCCTTGGTCCAGCTGTCTTTGGCTTGATTGGCGTTTGTGGCTGTGGGGTCGGAGTTATCCTCCCAGCTGGGATTAAAGGTGCGGTCTTTGGCTTGATTGGATTTTGTAGCTGTGGGGGCGGAGTTATCCTCCCAGCCGGTATTAAAGGTAGGCTTGTGTGACTCTTGAGATCTGAGATCTCCTGAGCCCAGTGGAAGGTACTGGGCCGCGGGCTGAAGAGCACCCCCCCCCCCTGCCAACTGGGATTACGAAGAGGCATCTGAAGGAGGCAAGCAAAGCAAGCCTTCAACACAGTGAAGAAGCATTTAGGACTCATATTGGAATACAGTCAATGAGAAGCCCATATGCCATGATCACGAAGAAGAGACAACAATGGAAAGGGGCAGGATAATCCATGCCAAGCTTTACCAACCCTGTGGATTACTCCTGCAGTGGGATCCCCTCGGGGATGCCCCAGGACACAGACTAGAAACATAATTGAGAACATATTTAAAGAACTACAAGATCATAAGAACAAATAAAAGAACTAAAAAAAAATGAGGACTCGAATGACCTAGAGAATAGAAATTACAAGCTAGCTCCGAATGGAATTAGAAACACTGAAAATATCCATGCTGAAAAATAAAAAATAAACCACTAGCTAACCAAAGATCTTACGAAGATATCGAGAAGCTCCAAAAGAGTAGAATGCTAAAGAAGATCAGAAGATTTACTGAAAGAAGGAAATCAAACAACTCATCCATTCAAAAGGAAAGGAATGGAAAAAGCCCTCAGAAATAAAATAGAGGAAGCAGAACAAAAATATCAGACCTGGAAGATACCACAGAAACAACTAAAAACCTCAAGAAAGATATGAAAAATTTTAAAAATACACAAAAGTGAAACAACCAGTAGCTATGGGCACTAGGTAAAGAGCAAACCTCCGCATCAGAGGAAATAGATGAAGGAGAAGATCCCAAGAGAATGGTATTGATCAGATCTTCACAGAAAATAGATAAAACTTCCCCAAACTAAAAAGGGACAAAACAATACAAACAAAGAAGCACTTAGAACTGCAAACAGACAAGATCCAAAAAGAAATTCGTCACTCCACTCATAGTTAAAAGCTAGACACCCAAACAGAGACAAAATCCTAAAACCACAGAGAAAAACAACAAGTGGCATATAAAGGGAAACCAATCAATTACAACTGACTTCTCAGTGTGGAAACTATGAAAGCAAGAAGAACCTGGAGCAAAGCATCCGTTGTTAAGGGACAAATAGATGCGACCCAGAGTTACGTATACCCAGCAAAAATGTCAATTTTCGTTGAAGGAGAAGAAAAAACCTTCCATGACATAAACAACTCAACTGAAAAATAACAATGTCAGACAACCACACCCTTCAGAGTATCTTGAAGCAATTCAAAGAAACAGAGAAAGGAGCAACCAACCCCAGGCACTAGAAAGAGAAATGCAATAAAAGGCATAATGCAGTAAGTAGAAACCTAAACCCAAAACGCAATGGATAATAAGACAAAAGGAAGCAACACAAACCTATCAGTACACCTAAATATGAATGGACTAAATTCCTAATCAAAAGACATAGACTGGGAGACTGGATTAGGAAACAGAATCCTCGATATGCTGTCTACAAGCAAACACATCTTTTCCTTCAAGGACAGCACCACCTATAAGTGAAGGGATGGGAAAAAAATTCCAAGCAAATGGTACCCAAAAAAGAAAGCAGGTGTGCTATTCTAAGTTTATTTATTTGATTTATTTTTTTTTTGGTCTTTTGAGGCAAGGGTCTCCCCTGTAGCCCCAGCTTTCCTGGAAACTCACCCTGTTAGACCGGCTGGAGCCTTGAACTACCGCACAAGATCCGCCTGCCTCTGCCTCCCAAGTGCAGATGTTTAAGGCATGCGCCCCACTCCGGCTGCTCGTTTTGATATCAGACAAAATAGACTTCAAGTAAAGAAATCAGAAGAGACCAAAGAAGGCCATGACATTTGTCATCAAGGAAAAATTCACCAAGAAGACTTCACAATATGAATATATATGCTACCAATTCTGGTGCACCAAACTTTATAAAAGACAAATTTCCAGGGACCACACAGTCCAGACTAAGACGTCACGTCCAGTAACAAATGGGGATTTGTACTATACCTCCCACTGGGTCCTTTTGGATAGGTCAACGACAGGACAAACAGAGAGACATCTGAACTGACAGATACATGATACACCAAAATGGACCTCCGCATAGCCTCTAACCGAAGATTTCACCCTAATACCAGAGAATACACTTTCTACTCAGCACCCCATGGAACATTCTCAAAATCGACCACAGACTGGGCACACAGAAGAAACCTCTCACAAATACAAAAAGATTTGAAAAATCTTATCATTGCAGTTCTGTCAGACCACAGTGCAAGAAAGCTCAAACATCAACACCAGGACAAGACCCTCCTGCCTACAGAACACATGGAGAGACTAAACAATACACTCTTGAATAAGTGAATGGTCAAGGAAAATAAATAAATAAAAACATTCCTGGACTGAATGACAATGACAATACAACACAAAACAAAACCTATGGGATACCTTAAAAGCAGGTCCTAAGAAGGAAGTTTATAGCCCTGGTTTGGGCCTACATTAGAAACAACAGAAAGAGGCACAAGTGAATGATCTAACACTACAGCTAAAAGCCACTGTGAGAGGCAACAACAGATGAACCTAAACACCAAACGAACAGGAAGAAATAACAAAAAATCAGAGCAGAAATCACATGAAATAAAAAAAAGAAAACAATACAAAAAAATCAATGAACCAAAGTGGTCTTTGAAAGATAATAAACAGATAGACAGACCTCTAGCCCAGTTAACAACTCAAAAGAAAGAGGACAACTCCAAATCATTACAATCCGTGATGAAAGGCGAAATATCACAACGACAAGGAAAAGATCCAGAAAATCAATATGGGACTAATTAACAAGAACCTATATTCTACCAGTTTGAAAAACCTAGAAGAAATTGATGAATATCCTGAAATCTGGGAATCACCAAAGCTCAGACCAAAAGAGATCAACAGCTTAAACAACCCAGAACATATGAAGAAATAGGGATGTAGTAGAAGCCTCCCAACTAAAAAAAGTGCCCCAGGCCCAGAGCGGTTTTCACAGCAGAATTCTATAAAAACATTTCAAAAAGACCTACAACCATTATTACTCTGAAACTGTTTAGAGTATACATCAGAGGGAATATCCCCAAATTCCTTCAATGAATCCAGCAGTCATCTCCCAATACGCAAAACAGGCAAAGATACTAGTCTAAAAAGGAGAATTATAACCATTCCCTCATGAACACAGATGCCAACATTCAAACAAGACTTCTGCAATTGCATCACGACCACATCAAGAAAGATATCATCGACCAAGTTGGATCATACCAGAGATGCAGGGATGGTTCAACAGATAAATCAATAAACATCATCAAACACATAAAGGAATCAAAGACAAAAACCATACCATCCATCTCAATTGATGCGAAAAAGCCTTGACAAATCCGAGCACCCTTCATGCTTAAAGTCCTAAAAGAAATTGGATTGGAGGATCATTCCTGCAATGTAACTCAAAGCCATATACAGGAACCCACAGCCCGATATCATCATAAATGGGGAAATGACAGAAACCTTCCTTGTAAAGTAGGAACTCTGGCAAGGCATGCCCCCTGTCACCACTCCTCTTCACAGTGTGCTTGAAAACACTGGCTAGTAGCAATAAGGCAAGAAAAGGCATATTAAGGAGTACTCCTAATGTGGAAAAGAGAAGTCAAAACTATCCCTTTACTGATATATGATTGTTACTTAAGGGATGCTAAAAACCACCAGGAAAACTCAGAAATGATTAACAGCTTAGCGAGCGTCAGTAAATTGTCAGGATACAAAATTAAACCTGAAAAAATCAATGGCCTGGGCTGGAGGGATAGCAGCTAGCGGTAAGAGCGCCGACCGCTCTTGCAGAGGAGCCGAGTTCGATCACCCAGCACCCACAATGGCGTGCAGAACCGTCTGTGGACACAGTTCAGGAGAGCTCATCCAGTGCGAGAGATCCGAGAACCTCCTTCTGGACTCTCGCGCGGCATCGACGACACGGGTGCGCCAGACTCGCATGGTAGACAATCAATTCAATACACATTAAAAATAAATAAATAATTAAATAAATTTAAAAAAAAATCAATGGCCTTTCATACACAACAACAAGCACTGGGAGAAGAATCAAAGAGACCTTCCCACTCACAATAGCCTCAAAAACAATAAAAACCTAGGAACAAACCTGACCAAGGGACACAAAGACCTCTACAACAACAATTTTAAAACCTTTAAAGAAAGAATTGAGAAGAAGACGTCAGAAGAGGAAACACCTCCCATGCTCATGGATTGGGAAAAATGTAACATAATGTAAAATGTCCTTTAACGAAACTTTGTATAAGTTTAACACAATCCCAACAAATCCCCAAATTTCTTCACAGGCTTGGAACAAAGTTCTTAAATTCATTGGAAAAACAAAAGACCCGAATAGCCAAAAAAACACCCTGAGTGAAAGAGCTACACAGGGGGATCCTTCGTACCAGACTTCAAACTATACTACAAGCCAGAGTCATAAAACAGCTCGGGTACTGGCACAAAACAGACCGTTGAACCAATGGAACAAAACGAAGATCCAATCTGAGCACATACAATTTCAGCCATTCTTTAGTTTGACAAGGGGGCCAAGAAGACACAATGGAGAAAAGACAGCATAAGTTGCAGCAAGTGGGTTGGCAAAATGGATCACCACTTGTAGAAGAATAGAAATTCAACCCCATACCCTCTCCCTTGTACAAAAGTGAACCCAGGGGCTGGAGAGATTAGCCTAGCGGTTAAGACACCGACTGCTCTTGCAGAGGACCTGGGTTCGATCCCCAGCACCCACATGGCAGCTGAGAACTGCCTGTAACCCCAATCCAGGAGAACTCCAGTTCCAGGGGAATCCGAGACCCTCTTCTGACCTCCGCGGCATTGCACGACAGGGTGCACAAACCGCATGCAGACGTACACATACACATACAAAAATAAATAAAATTACGGGGCTGGAGATGGCTGAGGTTAAGAGCGCCAACCGTTTGCAGAGGACCCGGATCAATCCCCAGCCACACAGGGCAGCTGAGAACCGTCTGAAACTCTAAGTTCCAGGAGAACCTCCAGTTCCAGGGGAATCCGACACACTCTTCTGATTCTCCACAGCATGCACGACCAGGTGGCACAGACCTACTATCAGACAGTACATTCATACACATAAATAAATAAAAAAATAAAAATAAATAAATAAAATTTCTTTAAAAAGTGAACTCCAGATGGATTAAAGACCTCAAGGTGAAACCCCAAACTCTGAAGGTGATAGAAGAAAAAGTTGGCAGCAGACTACAAGACATAGGCATAGGAAAAGACTTACTAAATCAGACAGCAGCTGCACAAGAATTAAGGTCGACAATTGACAAATGGGACCTGCATCAAACTGCAAAAGCTTCTGTACAACAAAGAAAAAAGGAAGTGAAGAGAAATCCCACAAGTGGGAGGAAAACTTATGCAGATACATCTGACAAAGCATTGATTTCCAGATATATAAACTACGCAAAAACAAAGAAAAAAGAAAACAAATGACCCACTCAATACATGGAGCAAAGAAATGAACAGAGACTTACGAGTGAGGAACTAGAGATGTCTGAGAAACACCTCAAGAAGTGTTCAACATCACTAATCATTAAGGAAATGCAAATCAAAACCACTTTAAGATATCATTTACTTACTCCAGTAAGACTGGCTAGGATCAAGAAAACAAATGAGACCAAGTGCTGGAAGGTTGTGGGGAAGGGGAACACTCATCCACTGCCTGGTGGGAAGGTAAACTCATACAGCCACTATGGAAAGCAGTGTGGAGAACCCTTGGAAGACTTGGAATGAACTTGCCACCCGACCCAGCCATACCACTCCTGGCACTACCCTCAAGACTAATGCCACCACAGAGATACATGCACGGCCATGTTATTGCAGCCTCTTCACATAGCAAGGAGCTGAACCAACCTAAATGCCCCTCAACGGACGAGTTGGATAGAGAAAATATGTGTAAAGTCTACACAATGGAGTTCTATGCAGCAGTAAAGAAAGACGACATCACAAGCTTTGCAGGAAAATGGCTGGAGCTAGAGGACATCATGTGAGTGAAGTAACACAGTCCCAGAAAAACAAATGAAGAATGGTACCCTCATCTGTGGATGCTAGTGCCATTACCTAGTTGTAAGTATTTCTTGTGGAGGGCCCCCCCTGAGCTTTTGTCCAAAGCAGTTTGGCGTAATGCATATTGGAACAACAACAAACACAAACAACAACAACAGAAAGGACTGCATAAAGAAATGATGAACAGTGAACTTCTGCTCAAAACATCAACTTCCTCATGGAGAAATTGAGAAAGACTGAGGAAAGAGATGAAAAGCATGTTTGGAGATGCATGAGCTCTGGCAGAGTGGGGGAATGGGGGGGGAATACGGGTCTAGATTAAAAAATAAAAATAAATTTATGTGAAAAAAAAAAACTAGTAAAAAAAAAAAAAAAAAAAAAAACACTGGCTGCTCTTGCAGATTCCCAGCACCCACATGACGGCTAACAACTGTCCAGTGACTCCAGTTCCAGGGGATCTGATGCCCTCTTCTGAGTCCATGGGCACTGCACGACACAGGTGCACCAACCCACATGCAGCCAACACAATACACAGAAAATAAATGAATAAAAAATTTTTTTTAATTCTCTGATAAGTCTCCAGCTTGTTCTGTTGAACTCACTCTGTAGACCAGGCGGCCTTGAACTCACAAAAGATCCCCCCTGCCTCTGCCTCCCAAGTGCTAGGATTAAAGGCATGTGCCACCATGCCCGGCAAAATATTTTTTAAGGGGGGTGTGGTGGCACACACTGGAGGAGGAAGGCAGGTCTGAGGGGCTCACTGGGGAGCCAGTCCAGCTGAATCAATCAATGACCTCCAGATTCAGTAGAGACCCTGCCTTAAAAAATAAATGGCCAGGGCTGGAGACATGGCCTAGCGGTTAAGAGCGCCGACCGCTCTACAGAGGACACCAGGTCGATCCCAGCACCCACAGTGGCGGCCGAGAAACTGTCTGAAGCTTCCAGTTTCCAGGAGAACTCCAGCTCAGGGGAATCCGAGACCTCTTCTGACCTCCGCGCACTGCACGACACGGGTGCACAGACTTTGCATGCAGACAGTACATTCATACACATACAGAAATAAACAAAAAAAATAAAAAAAAATAAATAAATAAATAAAAAATAAATGGCCAGTGATTGAGCCAGTCCCCTGATACCAACTTCTGGCCTCCACGCACACCTGTACGTACACATGCACCTGAGATACAGAGAGGCAGAGATGGGTGGATCCCCAGAGCTCACTGGATTCAAGAAGTTTCCCCGTATCTACCTCTGACCTCCACTTGAACCCCACACATGCAAAGAAGGTGCACAGCCTGCCTTTAATCCCAGGTACTCTGGAAGCAGAGACAGGTGGAGCTCTGTGAGTTCCAGGCCAGCCAGGACCTAGTGTAGTGGGGAGACTGTCTCAGAAAACCCAAAAGAAAAGTTACAGTCTTCCCAGTTTACCCTGAACTCTTTCACCTCAGCTCTGGTTATGCAAAGAGGTCCTGGGCTCCAGTGTCCTTCTTGCCTGGCCAAGTGTGACCTGGGGCTGATCACTGACCACCTGAGTCTCTATCAGATCGGGTTGGACCCCCCACTCACCCAGTCCCGCCCCCTCCGGGGGCCATGCAACAGCTGAAGGGCAGCTCCTCACCTGCCATAGGCCCCCTCTACCCTGGCCCTGTGCCAGCCAGGCCCGCCCAGGCTACATCTTCCAGATGGCACCATAAAGCCATCTCGGAACCTGGGCCCCGAGAGCAAACAGCCCCTCCTAGGCAGCCTCACCCACTAGAGACCACAGCGGCAGCTCTCCGGGTGTGAGGGGAGAGTGCGGAACGTGTGTCAGGCCAGGGAAGGGTGGAGGACACTCTTGAGACTGGGAGCACCCCCATCCTCTTCCACTCTCCTAGGCTCTTTCCTCTCTGCTAAGGTCTCCATTCTGGTTCTTCTTGAAGAGGTCGACCATGACTTCCATCAGTCTCCAGGCCTCAGGCCAGTGCAGCTCTAAGCCCAGCTTCCTGAAAGTCCACTCCATAGGGCCCATCTGCAGACCCCTCCTGCCTATCCCTGCATCCCACTACCATGTGAGGAAGGAGGGGCAGTCCCTCTAGGGGGCACTGTTGAAGGCCCTACAGGAGAGCCTGGGCCTTGGTTTTCCAACATGAGCAGTAAAAGGCGGGGAGGCCAGCTATGAAAAGTCCCTGATCCTCAGCCCTGCACCGCCTCTGCCAACACAGCTTGCTGTGCAGAAATGTCCACCGCCTAGGCACCTCAGCACAGTCAGTCTTTACTGAAGTTTCACCCTTTGCACAGATGGCTCATCTCCACATGGCCCTGTTCACAGCTGTGGGAAGGAGGCCACAGGAGGGCTCATCCTGAGCCATGCTGCCTGCCCAAGCCCATCACCTTACCCTTCCTGCCTCACCCCCAGTGACTCAGTTTCCTCACCTGTAAAAAGAGACAGATGGTGCCAGCCACATGGGGTCAACGTGAGGTCAAGGTCCACCTCAGGAGGATGGGCCTTGCAGAAGAAGAGGCTACTGGAACTAATGACACCACTGTCCACATTTATGGGAAGGAACAGGGTGGGCTGAAGAGGTTGGTGCCAAGAGACCCCCAGATTCCAGCTGATCCTCCAGGCCTCCCCAGGAGTGCATATGTATGTTAGTGCACCACATGTGCAGTGCCTGCAGAGGCCAGAAGAGGGCACTGGATCCCATGGACCCAGAGTTACAGGTGGTTGTTAGCTGCCAAATGGATGCCAGGAACCAAACCCAAGTCCTCAGCGGGAACAGCCAGTACTCTTAACCACTGAGCCAGCTTTTCAGCCCCTTGTTTTATTTTTGAGATTGGAGTCATGCTGTTATCCAGGCTGACCTTGAACTTGTGATCTTCCCTCTGCCTCCCAGGTGTAAGCACTATGGGTGTATATCAGCATGCCTAGCTCCTAGCTCTACGGATATATAGCACCATGCCTAGCTCCTAGCACTATGGGTGTACAGCACCATGCCTAGCTCCTAGCTCTATGGGTGTACAGCACCATGCCTAACTCCTAGCACTATGGGTATATAACACCATGCCTAGCTCCTAGCTCTATGGGTGTACAGCACCATGCCTAACTCCTAGCTCTATGGGTGTATACCACCATGCCTAGCTCCTAGCTCTATGGGTGTACAGCACCATGCCTAGCTCCTAGCTCTATGGGTGTATACCACCATGCCTAGCTCCTAGCACTATGGGTGTATACCACCATGCCTAGCTCCTAGCACTATGGGTGTATACCACCATGCCTAGCTCCTAGTTCTATGGGTGTATACCACCATGCCTAGTTCCTAGCTCTGTGGGTGTATACCACCATGCCTAGCTCCTAGCACTATGGGTGTATACCACCATGCCTAGCTCCTAGCACTATGGATGTATACCACCATGCCTAGCTCCTAGCACTATGGATGTATACCACCATGCCTAGCTCCTAACTTTTATAAAACTAGACTGAGGAGAAGAGAGGAGAGGAGAGAGAGAGAACTTAAAGAGCATTGCACACCGGGCATGGTGGCATGTGCCTTTAATCCTAGCACTCAGGAGGCAGAGCCATGTATATTTCTGTGAGTTCAAGGCCAGCCTGGTCTACAGAGTGAGTTCCAGGCCAGCTGGGGCTACAGGGAGACCCTGTCTTGAAAAAGACAAAACAAAAAAAAAAAAAAAAAGAGCATTGCACAACAAGAAGTCAGGCAGAGCCCAGTCTCGAGTCCACAGGTCCAAGCTCTGGGCCCTATTCCATGAGGGTGGAGCCAAAGGAAAGATCATCTGGTTCTGCCTTGCAGGATGTTACACTTCCCACTGTGCTCTGCTGGGACCACATGACCAGGTGGGCCTATGCTCTGATCTACTTCACCTCTGCCCAGCCATGATAAATTATTTAATCTTTGCCTGCCTCAGTTTGCCTATCTCTAAAATGGGCTGGTAGAGGAAGCTGTTGATCCAAGCCCTACAAGCACAATGTACCTTCTCCACCACTCATGTGTTAGTAAAACGACAGCCCTCCCTGCCACCTAAGAGGAGGGCAGTGTTAGCTCCACACCCAAGGCCATGTACATGGCCTGCCACTACCTTGTTCACAGCTGTTTGCAGGACTTCTGAACCTCAAGGCTCCTGCCCAGCATTAGCTCCCGCTGTACCCACCAGGCCTGAAATCCTCATCTCTGCTCTGGTGACTCACAATCTCAGTTGCTGGCTTGGGCTCCCATGAGCTCTTAAGGGTTGAGTGGGCAAGCTAGGGAACGGGTGGTAGGCCTGGGTCTTCCTGTTCACCAGGCAGTGACACCTGGGCAGTGACATCTGAGATACTGGGTGCGTCCCTCTTCCTGCAGCAGCTGCCAAGTGCATCGCAGACAGGTCACTAGATCCTGGCTTCTCTGATGTGACGCAGGAGTCCCGTCAGAGGCAGAATAGTGCAAGGGTCACTAGGGTAATTTCTGGAGGCTGCTTGGGTACTTAGGTTCACAATCCAATGCTGCTACTCACAGCCTGTGTGGCCACAGCAATTCCCTCAGTATCTCTGGGCTTCAGTGTCTCCTGTATAATAAACATTATAATCATTTGCCTGCCATAGAAGGCCACTGGAAGGATTGTAAAGCACAGCGAAGAGTGCCAGGTAAGCCCCAGTGGCTGTACTGCTGTGTAATGTTCAGTGAGCTCTTTCCCTCTCTGGGCCTCCCTGATAGTTATGAATAGTAAAATAAATAACCAGAATAGCCCAGCTGGTGCCCCCTTACAGCTCTGAGGTCCAGAATTCTGGAAAGAGAGTCACTAGGTTCCTACACCCACTCCTGTTTTGACAGGGCCCACGTGCCTGAGGACAGGGCCCTCGCGCAGTCTCTTTGCTTCATTCCTCTTAAATATAGCTGGGGGCGGGGGCACACACATATCCCAGAGGTGATGGAGCAGATAAGGACTGTGAGGATAGAAGGTCTGGGCTTCCCCTCACCAACTCTGCACTTAGTTCACTGCCCACTAAGGCATTATGCCCCGCAGCTGGGTGGCTTGGCTGGCACCTTGAGAGGCAGGCTGTCCTGTCCTCCATCAGGAAGCCAGCAGAAAGGCCTAGGGGCCTCCACGGGCAGGCAGAGCAGGTGGCCCAGGAGCAAGAAGAGTAGAATCCATTCGTTAGGCCTTGACCCCCTGTGTGACTTCAGGATGACCCTTCCTGATCCTGAACTTGAGCACAGGGGCCTGAGCACAGGGCCAGAGGAGGCTGTGCCTCCTGACCTGGTGACAGAATTCTCTCCCTAGGGAGATACAGTGTCCTGGGCCCTAGGGACCTGAATCAGTGGTCTGTGTGGCCTGTCCTGCCCCTACAGGTGGCAGGGTTTGAGTCACTTTGGGGGAGTTCCAGGGTGTGGTGAGAAAGCTGGGCACCCCACACCAGGAAGCAGGTCTTATTCCTGTCACTGCTCTGAGCCTCCTCTTCCCACACAGCTGTGGCCGTGGCCACACATGCAGGTCTCACAGCAGAACTGGGAAGGGCAGAGCCCGCCCCACAGACCTGTCCATCCAGAGCAAGCCCTGCACCTGCCTCGGCACTGGAGCCCCATGGACTTTCCCCACTGATTTTCTCAGACTGACAAAACTCACTCATGTACTCTGTCCATACATCTACCTATGTGTCCATCTGTCTATATGTTCAGCCACTCATCAGTCCATGCATCCACCCATCCGTCATCCATCTACCCATTTATCTCCTCATCCATCTATTGTCCATCCATCCAACCATGCATCTATGCACCCACCCACCTATCCATCCATCCACTCACCCCACCCAGTCACCCATTCACCCACTAATCCACCCACCCATCTATCCATCCTTCTACTCATGTACCCGTCTACCCATCCACCCTTTCATCCACATCCACCTATCCACATACCTATCCATCCTCCCATCTACCCATTTTCCCATCTACCCACCCTCCCATCCACTCACCCACCCTCCCATCCATCCACCCATCTATCTACCCACCATCTACCCCCCTACTCATTCAATTATCTACCTACTCACCCACCCACCTGTCCACCCAGTCATCCACTCATCCATCCATTTACTCAGATATTTCTTTCTTTCCTTCCTTTAATCCTGCACAAGAGGTTTCCAGGCAGTTTCCTGGGTTTAAGGACAGCAAACAAAGTAGACAGGCCAGAGGGACTGGATGAAGGGAGTGACAGGGTTCCAGGAGCAGCAGGATCAGAAAGTGTTCCCTGGAGCTGGTACCCAAGCTGGGCTCGGAAGACAGGTCCAACAGAGCCTGGAAAGTGATACTGAGCCCTGTTCTGCTCATGTTTGGTTCCCAGCCTCCAGAGCCATACAGTGCTCAAAAACTGTCAGAAATCACTGTCTCGGAAAGCCTCTGACAAGTCTAGGGTAAAGTCGAGTGGGTGATGAGGTGGGAAAGCTCAGGGGCTTTAGGGCCCCATGAGCTCTGTCAACATTCTGTGGGGCCACAGGGAACATGGATTGAGCGGAGGGAAGGTTAGTCTCCTCACCCCTTCCCCTGACTCAGACTTCTTTGCCAATGGTCCTGGCCAGTGGCCCTGTCTCTGATCAATGAACAAGTCACTTTTGGGACTTGCTGACATAAGCACATATTTAGTACCAACTGCATAGCAGGTGTTTTGCAGCGAGCTGCAGGTAAATCCAACAACCACACATTACTTGCTAACCAGGACAGGGTCACCTCATCTGGGTTTTGTGGAGGTGCTGCAAAAAAGGGACTGTGAGCCCCTGCATGTATGTATGTGTATGTGTGTATGTGCCTGTGTGTTCTGAGGTGATATGTCTTTCACTCCTAGCAGAGTTTCAAGAGTAACTACAGCAACTGCAGACACAGCTCAGTGGCAGAGGTGGGTGATCTGTGAGGTCCTGAGCTCATTCTAGCACTATGCAGAAAGAAGAAAGAAAACACAGTGCTGGTGTCGGGTTCCCTGTTCAGGCCATGACCCGCCAGTACAAGAAGCTGCCTCCTTGGAAATCAAATGTGGATCCAGGCCCTCACCCTCCCTTTGAGGGAGCTAACCATTCCTGCAGTGGCCACAGCAGGTGGCCCTCAGCAGTGGCACCACCATCCAGACCTTGCAAAGAAAGCCACGTGTGCCGTGTCAGCCTAGATGGGAGACTCTGTACTGCCACGGGATCTGGGAGGTAGCCATGGCTTGGAAGGCGGGTCCCAGGCCAGGACTTGGGGGCAGTGGGATCTTAGTATGGTCCTTGCAGAGGGCATCTTTTAGTGCCAAGCCCCACAATCCACCCATCTCCATCCTCATTCTCAGCTCAGCTCTGACACTGCCTTTGCTATCCTTCCCTTCCAGCATATCATTTATTATTGATTCATTTCTTCCCTCTTGAGACAGGACCTCACATATCCTGGGCTGGCCTTGACCTCACTATGTAACCAAGGACAACCTCAAACTTATTGTCATCTTGACTTTACCTCTCAAGGTCTGGGATTACAGGTATGCACAACCATGCCCAGCAAGAATTGTCTAACTGCTCTTTTTCTGTGGTACAGGGGACTGAACCTAGAGCTTTAAGCATGCTAGGCAAAGCTAAGCTACATCCCATCTACCTACTTATCCATCCATCCATCTACCCACTGCATCCATCCATCCATCCATCCATCCATCCACCCATCCATCCATTATACTGATCCATCTATATACCTACGCATTCACTCATCCATCCATCCACCCACCCATTCACCCCCCCATCTGTCCACCCAGGCAGCTGTCCCTGAGCCCCCAGGTGCAGGGCTATGGATGGTGGGCTCTGCTGGAGAGGGATAACTGTAGAGCAGAAAGAGTGAATGAACATGTGGCTAAGAGGGGGTCACAGAGGTCATGGAGTGCCATTGTCCTCAAGGGCACATCTGCTTGGAGCCCAGAACAGGAACCCGAGGGAGAGTATACCCTGGCATTTCTAGCATTGTCTGCAGAAAGGGTCCAGAAGCCTCAGTGAGGTCTGCATTTCATTGTGGGAACCAAGGTGGCAGTTTACAACCCTGTTCCCCAACTACAGGATCACGTGGGCAGCAGGAATGCTGACACGTGCGGTACTGCTGGGAACGACCCTGATATTGGGGTGGTAGTGGGACTGGGGGTCTTTGGTATGCTCATCATTAAGATGAGCCAGGTGGCATGTCATCCCAGCTAAGGAAGATCCCAAGTTCTAGACTAGCCTCAGCTATGTAGCAAGACCTTGTCTCAAAACACAACCACCAAGACAAAAAAAGTAAAGGAGGGTCGCGTTCTGACCACCACGAGTGTGTTATAAAACAAGAATGGGAGTTAGTCTGATGGGTACCTGACCAGCTAGCAAAGGCCTCTAGAGTGCTTGACATGGGCTGATTGCCAAACCACTGCGTGCCAGAGTCGTGCTTCACACTGACCTCATAATGTATTATCCCTTTTTATGTTTTCGTTGTTTGTTTGAGACAGTCTCCCTGTAATCCCAGCTGGCCCGAAGTTCTCTATGCTCTCTAGGCTGGCCTGCGCACAGAGATCTGCCTGCCTTTGCCTTCTGAGTACTGGGACTAAAGGCATGCACCACTCTTTTTGCGTTCTTTTGTTGTTGAAATCTCATGTAGCCCAGGCTGGCTGCATACTCACGATACAGAGAACGACTGTGAGCTGCTGGTCCTCCGGCCTCTACCTCCTGAGTGCTGGGCTTACAGTCCTGCGCCACCCTGGGTTTCAATCAGCGTGGCTCTGATATTGAAACAGGGGCTTTGAACCAAAGATCTTCCTGCCTGTGCCACCCAAGCTCTGGGCTCCACAAACCTGTGCCACCACACCCGCCCTTCTCCACCCTTCTGGCTCTGCTTTCTTGTATTCCAGTTCTGGAGGGAGCAGCTGACCCGTCCTTAAGATCTTCATTCCAGTGACACTTGTAAAGGCCGCTGGGGCCCACCCCACAACTGGAACCTTGTCCCTGGCCCTTCCTGTTTTCCTTCTCTGCTTTATTCCCGCCCCGGCAGCACCCTCGCCTCTGACACTAAGTCCTACTTACCCAGGTGTTTATCACCTGCTAGCAGGACCAGCAGCTCCGCGGGAGAGCGAGGCCGGGGTCCTGCATCATGGCTATGGCCCCTGGGACTTGCTGTGTGTAGTAGTTGTTCGATAAACATTTGCAGAAGGTGCGGCTGGGGGGCCAGGCGTGCAGCAGACCTGGGTGGCTGAGGAAGTGGCTGAGAAGGAAGGAAGTTGTCCTTGCCACCTGGCACCTGTGAAGGAACGCTGCCGGGGAGGGGTGAGCGGCATGCTGAAGATTTGGGGTGAAAGTGGGCATTCGGGCAGGAGAGTGCACATCTGGTGGTGACAAGCTGGGTCCCTTTGTGACACTCTAGGTGGGGGCCTCTAGGGTGCTCCTTCCCAAGAGCCTCCCACCATACCACATGCACACACCCTAGGTAGTCCCTGGGCCCAGGTGGAAGGCAGCACTCAGACAAAGGGCAGCTGTCCCTGGAGTTTGGGAGAAGCGTGCCTCTGATAAGGTGGGTAAATTTCAAAGGGGCTGCTAGAGGGGCGGGCAGGACTTTTGATATTAACACCAGAGCTGCCAGCCTTCCCCCCCACCCCCGACACACACACTGCAGTGGCCTCCTGGCCCGGCTCCTTCGAAGGACAAAACAGGCTTGATTGTATTCTTATCAGACCTGTGGTTTTCTAAGGCCCGGCTGGCCGGTTGGCTCTGCGTCAGTGGGGGAAAGGCAGTGCCCAGCTCCCTGGGTGAGGCGTGATGTAGGCCACCACTTCCACCCCCTGGGGTCCACCTGGTGCTGGGACACGGAAGGAGGGGCAGCTAATGCCACACCCCAAGCAGGGCAGCTGGGGTGGTGGCTAAGAGCATGCTCTACTCCAAACCTGGCTCCTCACCACGAAGCAAGATTTAGTAGTTCCATGCCTCAGTTCCCTCACTGAGTAAAGAAGCCAGCGACAGTCCTGCCCCTCTAAGGGCTCCCAAGACAGTTTGGAGCCGTGGCTCAGCCCTTGGATCGAAGCTGAGGTCTGGTCAGGGATGGGATTGGCCAGGACAGCCCTGGACACAGGACAGGGCCTCAAGGTTACATGGTGTTACCCCCCCTCCCCGCCCACCTCCTCCACCTGCTCAGATGCAGCTGCAGGGTTAGCACCTTCCTGTTTGGGTCCTGATGCCCACCTGCAAAGAGACCCAAGAGCCCCCCCCCCCCGCAACATGCAGTTCCAGCACCGTCCCCACTGTGTCAGACGAGCCTCCAGCACAGATGGGGCCAGGCTCAGCCTTCCTCTTCCTTGGCCATTGAGCATCCGGGGGTTCCTGCTGTCCCAGAGGCTGTGTCTGGCCTCAAGGGGCTCCAGCACCCCATGTAGAATGAACAGATTCATGAGGGATGAGGGCCAAGACCAAATCAGGGACAGCTCTGCTTCCCACTAAGGAGTATGAGGGGTGACGCACCCCCTGTGTGTCCGCCTGTCTGTGTGTTTGTATGTGCATGCCCATGTGCAGGTGGCTCATCTGCCACCACCTGCATCCTGGACACACACATACCCAGCCAGCTTACAGGCTTCCCCAGCTTGGACCGCATCTCTGACAGAAGGTAGGCCTGGCTAGGGCCATAATCGGCTATGTGGGGTTCCTAGCTGGGGAGGCCTCTTCAGATGGCATCTCATATGGGAACAGGCAGTGGTATTGAGTGGGTGAGTGGGTAGGAAAGGCTGCAGGAAACACAATGGGGGCGCAGGGAGATGGGGCAGAAAGCGAGTCAGGAAGGTGGCAGCCAACCTACCTGAAGACAGCCCTTCCCAAGGGTCACAGCCCTAATGTCAGCAAGTGAGTCTCACCTTCACTCACAGGAGCACCCGAAACAGAAAGAAGGAAAGAAAAGAGTGAAGAGAGAGAGAGACAGAGACAGATAGAGAGGAGAGACAGAGATAGAGAAAGGGAGAGAAAAAGAAGGGAAGGGAGGGGAAGGGAGGGGAGCAGATGGGAGGGGAGGGAGTAGTCAGAGATCAAAAACTTGAGACCTGGGGCTGGAGAGATGGCCTAGCGGTTAAGAGCACTGACTGCTCTTGCAGAGGACCCAGGTTCGATCCCCAGCACCCACATCGTGGCCGAGAACCATCTGTAACTCCAATTCCAGGAGAGCTCCAGTTCCAGGGGAATCCGACGCCCTCTTCTGACCTCTGCAGCATTGCACGACACAGGTGCACAGACCTACATGCATACAGTATGTTCATACACATAAATAAATAAAAAATTTAAAAAAAAAACTTGAGACCTGGGAGGGTAGAGGGTACAGCTTTAGGGGAGAGTCTCTGTAGAGAAGCTCAGAGGGTGAGAGCCTTCCAATAAAAGAAGGGGTTGACAAGAAGGCTCAGCAGGTAAAGGCTCTCGCCACCAAACAAGATGACCTGAGTTCGATTCACAGAAGCTAAATGGTGGAAAGAGAACACATCCCTACAAATTGTCCTCTCACCTCCACACGTGAGATGGAAGCAGGAGGTCCAAAGTTCAAAGTCCTCCTCTCCTACATAGCAAGTTCAAAGCTAGCCCATCTGCCTGTCTTTACACAAAAAATTTAAAGAAAATGTACAGAGGAGAGATGGCTCAGCAGTTAAGAGCACTCACTGTTCTTTTTTTTTTTTTTCCCCTATTACACAAGAGAGATAGCACTCGCTGTTCTTACAGAAGACCTAGGTTCAGTTCCTAGGACCCTGATGGCAGCTAACACCAGTTACAAGGAATCTGATGCCTTCTTCTGGTCTCTGTGGGCATTGCACATGGTGCACTTACACACATGCAGGCAAACACTCATACACATAAAGTAAAAATGAATACATTTAAATTAAAAAGGGGCTGGAGAGATGGTCAGTGCTTAAGAGCACTGGCTGTTCTTGCAGAAGACCCAGGCTCAAATCCCAGCACCCACATGGCAGCTATCGGGCATCCCTAACTTCAGTTCCAGGGGATCTGACGCCCTCTTCTGTCCCAGAGGGCACTACACAACACAGCTGCAGTTACATGCAGGCAGAACATTTATACACATAAAATATAAATAAGTAAATAAATACAATTTTTTTTTCTTTTTGAGACAGGATCTCCTTTTAGCCCCAGCTGGCCTGGACTATGTAAACCAGGCTGGCCTTGAACTCACAGAGATCCCAGCCATAAAAATAAATTCAAGAATATTAAAACAGGGTTAGAGAGATGGCTCAGTGGTTAAGATCCCGGACTACTCTTGCAGAGGACCCGGGTTCGATTCCCAGCATGTACATGGCAGCTAAGAACCATCGTTAAGCTGGGCATGGTGGTGCACGCCTTTAATCCTAGCACTTGGTAGGCAGAGGCAGGCGGATCTCTGTGAGTTCAAGGCCAGCCTGGTCTACAGAGTTCCAGGCCAGCTGGGACTACAGGGTATGCCCACTTTGTGCTGTCTGTATTCTCCCTGGATCTGACTTACACATTGAAGGCTCACAAATCCAGGATGGACAGAGAATACACTACTTCAGTAGGCTGGAGGAAAGTTCCAGACAGACACACATCAGGCCAATGTAGGACTATAGAGTGGTGGCATTGGGTGGGCATCATCTGCCTGAGGACTGGGTGGAGGGGTAAGGCACTGGCACAATATAACTGCTGAGCCCTGGCCAAGAAGAATTAGAGAGGGCCCAGGCTGGGAAAGCAGTAGGCAGGGGCTAGGAGCCATGTTGCACCCAGGGGCCCATGCAAGACCTGAGCGTCAATCCTGAGGAGCTGAAGAAGAGCATGCAGGGGCAGGGAACTCTCCACAGCTGTGGCCGTGGACCCGGCACTGGAATGCTCAGGCTTCTGACCTTCCACCTGAAAAGCAGCTCCAGCACTGCTTCCCGGGAGGAGCTGGGAGGCGGCACCTCAGGGACCCTAGCCCTTAACAGCAGCTTCGAGAACTTCCCTGCCCTGGGGGGAGCTGGTCATCAATTTCTGTTTCCTGGTGACTCAGTAGCAGAATCAGGACATTTTTTCCTTTTGAGACAGAGTCTCATCTAGCCCAGGCTATCTTCCAACTCTCTAAGTAGCTGAAAATGAACTTGAAATCATCATACTCCTGCCTCCCCCTCCCAAATGCTTGAATTACAGGTATACATTGCTACACCTGTTTTATACCCTGCTGAGGAAGCACTCTACCACTGAGCCACACCTCCAGCTGCAGGACAGACTTTGGGGTCAAACCTCTAGCAGTTGTCATGACCCCACACTGGTGGATCAAAGTGTAGAGGAGCTGCATGTCACCCAGGTCCCTGGGCATGGTTAAGGGTGGGCCTTAGCTGCCTTCTCTTCTATCTTGTTACAGAGTTATGTCTAACTGCAAGGGAGGCTGGACAGTCTACTCCAGGTAGCCACATGCCTAGTAAAAAATGAGTAGTTAGGGACTGGGGGAGGGCACCACGGTAGAGCACTTTGGAGCACTCGAGTCCTAGTTTTGATCCCCAGTCCCACAAAATGAAGTATTGAAAACACCAAAGATTGGTTTATCAAGAAAAAGATGAGAATGGACATGGAGGTAACTAGCTTTCCCTACCAACCCACCACACTCGGGCATATTTGTGCTGTGGCTGAGTATTAATGTGTCAGAGCACTGTGCTTGGAGCACCACTGTCTGTGAAAGTAGGGATAAAGGCCACCTGGCTACTGGGAGACAAGGGATAGTAAGGTAAAGGAGCTTCATAGGAAACACAGGGGCCTTTTGCTCATTGACCCTGGAAGACTGGCTGTCTGAGGATTGGACACAGTCGGTCGTATCCATGTTCAGATCTGGGGTTACCTCTCCCCTCCTCCCTGCCCTATCCCTGCCTTCTCAGGGAACAACTTTGACAACTCGTCCTCAGCAAAGGGCCAGGGACAATAACAGTGAGACACAGGGCTGTCCAGAGAGCCCTACTTTCTGTTGGAAGAGCTTTGTATGGGTCAAGGTGAGGGGATGGCTCCAAAGGCCTTTGAAGCTCAGGCCATGGGAGGTCACATGACTTCTTTTGAAGTTAGAGCAACAGTGAATGCTGTCTTGGTTGGAGAAATGGCTCAGCAGTTAAGAGTGCTTGCTGCCTTTACACAGGACCTGAGTTTGGTTCTCAGCACCCAAGTTGAGTGGCTCACAACCACCTGTAACGCCAGTTCCAGGGAACCTGATGCCCTCTTCTGGCCTCTGCAGGTACCTGCACACATGCAGTGTGCATACGTCCCCAAACACAAATAAAGAATAAAATAAAACGTTTTTTAAAAAGTCAACACATTTTCCGGGTGTGGTGGCACATGCCTTTAATCCTAGCACTTGGGAGGCAGAGGCAGGTGGATGTCTGTGAGTTCAAGGCCAGCCTGGTCTACAGAGTGAGTTCCAGGCCAGCGGGGGCTACAGGGAGAAACTGTCTCAAAAAGACGAGAAGAAAGAAAAAGTGAACAATGTCTAAAAGCCACTCATCTGACAGGAGGAAAGATACATTCTGAGAGGACTGAGACATGGTCATCCCTCAGCTCAGCCCCCACTGCCTGAGGAGGAAGCTGGGAGCCCACTGCGTGGCAGCTTGAGCAGGTGGAGGGGTCTGGGCTGCTGAAGAGCCCACTGCTGCTGAATGCCCCTGCTCTGAGCATAGCGAAATGAGTTCTGGGTCCTTCCCATCAGTGGGTGATAGGCCTATGGAAGGTCATAGGGTGCTGAGAACACAGTTCCTGTCAGTAGGTGGGCTCATAAGCCTGTGCCCCATCCTGGGGTGTGAGGAGACAGCACCTCCTCCAGGAAGGCCTTACTGACTCCCCTGGCTGGTGCGCACCCTCTGTGCCCTGGCACTCTCCAGGGGGATGAGTGTCTCTCATTACTGTTGCTTGTTTGTCCTCAGGCCTAGGCTGTCCTGGTCACACTTAGTGCATTCTTTGTGGCTTGTGCTTGTAAAGTGAGCATTGTGGCTACGTGAAATATAAAGAATGCGTGAGTGGGCAAGGGTCCGAGTCCTCAGCTCCTCGCAGGAGGCAGGTCCTGCAAGGGTTAACCAGGAGCCTGCCTGCAGCCTGAGGTAAGCGGGGACAGTATTTGTTCAGGTAAATAAGGAAGGATTATTATAATGGGAAACCTGGCTGGCCAGCTCTCCATCTCACTTCGGACTTCCTTCCAGCACATTCCTGCACCCTGTCTGCTGTCCACTCTGCCCACCCCTGCACTCAGCTCCCCAGCCTTCTGCTGCCACCAACCCCTGTGAACACCCCAGGCTAGTAGGCCTTGTCACAGTGCCAGCAGGTGACAGACACACAGGCCTAAGACCTCAGCAAGACACACAGGGTGGACAGGTATCCTGAGGCCCACCCGAGGGCCACTTCTGTACCCAGCCTTGCTGTTTCTTGTTCCCAGTGGCCCCGCCGATGTCTGCCTGAGACACAGCAGTGACCCAAGCTGCCCACCTCCTCCTAACTCCTGAGGTTGGCTCTGCAGAGGACGACTCCTGGGATACCAGGCAGCTAACCGGTGAGTGAAGCAGGAGGCAGAGTGTGCCCCGCCATGGGGGCATTCTCTGTCAGTTCTGTGGAGGTTGGTGACTGGCAGGCTGTGTGTACTCTGAAGGCTCAGAGCTCATGTTCCAGGCACCAGGGACCCTTCATGCTCAGAGTCCTGTCCCCTCCACATGTTGCCGTCTGCCTGGCTGGGACAGACCCAGAGCCTGGGGGACTCCTCTTGGCCTCGTAAAGCCCAGAGGCCACATATCTGTGGGCTCTGCACAGAGCTCACTCTACACAGATTGAGGAGAAAACAGCTGTGTGGGTGCATGGCACCCCTAGACCCAGCCAGTGAAACTCAAGCAGTCTTCTGACTACTGCTTGCCCAGCTGTTCTGTCAGGGAAGAGGAAAAGGGTCTCTGACTGCAGTGAACAGAGGGCCTCTGGATCTGGAGACTCCAGACATGGACTAGAACAGAGGAGACAGGCCCAGAGGCCAGGGGAAGGGCTGGACTGCATGTCAGAGGAGTCAGGTGGTCTGGGGGTCACCACAGAGCAAACCTGGGCACTAGAGGAAACGGCCTGTGGCCTGGGTCTAAGCACACGAGCAGAACAGCTATGCACAGGTGAGAACTTTCTCCTCCTCCTTCTCCTCCTCTTCTTCCTCCTTCCTCCTCCTCCTCCTCCTCCTCCTCCTCCTTCTTCTTCTTCCTGAGACAGGGTCTTCCTTTAGCCTCAGCTGGCCTGGAATTCACTATGTAGACCAGGCTGGCTTCCATCTCACAGAGTTCCACCTGCTTCTGGCACCCAGATTCTGGGATTAAAGGCACGCGCCATCACACCTGACTTTCTTTTAGTTTTGGAGACAGTCTCTAGGGCCCAAGCATTCACTATGTAGTCCAGGTTAGTCTTGAACTTACATCAATCCTTCTGCCTAAGTCCAAAGGCATTAATTTCTTTTTCTTTTTTTAAAAATTACATTTATAGTGTGTGTGTGTGTGTGTGTGTGTGTGTGTGTGTGTGTTTGGTTGAGTGAATGTGGAAGAGGACAACTTGCTGGAGTCAGTTCTCTCTTTCTATTGTGTGGGCCCCAGGGATTGAACTCACATCATTCATTAGTCTTAGTGGCAAGTGTCTCTACCCACTGAGCCATCTTGCTGGCCCTAAAGGCCATTGTTTCTAAGATTTGTCAGATTCCTTTAGTGGGAAGCAAGGGAAGTGGGAAATGACAGGGTAAGGAGGTGGAAAGGCCTGAGCATCCGAGGTGTCCCTGAGGCCAAATGAAGTGTACTTGTGAGTATGAGTGCAGTGTATGTGTATATGTTTGTGTGTCCACTGCTCGGCCCTGGACCCTCTTGTCTTCAGTCCCAGCAGTGTATGAGTGTGTGTATGTGTATATGTTTGTGCGTGTGTCCATTGCTCGGCCCTGGACCCTCTTGTCTTCAGTCCCAGCAGTGTATGAGTGTGTGTATGTGTATATGTTTGTGCGTGTGTCCACTGCTCGGCCCTGGACCCTCTTGTCTTCAGTCCCAGCAGTGTATGAGTGTGTGTACGTGTATATCTTTGTGCGTGTGTCCACTGCTCGGCCCTGGGCCCTCTTGCCTTCACTCCCAGCAGTGTCCGTCAGGCTCCAGCCAGCTGCGGTCTCTGTGGCCAGCAGCCCCCCTGGCCAGCCTTGGCCTCAGTTCATTTCCTGCCTCCATTTCCCCAACATGTAGCTTTGAGACGACCCCAATAAACCCTCAGTGCCCAGTGCCCACAGTGTTCTGCTGAAAAACAAAGCAAGCAGGTGCTGAAGTTGCCCCCTGAGCCTGAGGTAGTGGGCAGAGCTAGCAGGTACTGCCCCCCACGTGGGTGGTTCCACCAGCTGAGCCACCCCCACCTGCCTGTGGAGCACCCCTGCCTACCACACAGGAGCTGGTACCCAGAGCTAAAACACTCTGTTCCTAGCGGTCTCATCTAGTGTGTGGTATCTGTCACCACCACACTCACAAGGACCAGGAGCCAAGCAGAGCTTCCCCACCATCTTTCCTGAGATAGTGGTCTACACCCCATGGATGCCCAGTGGCTACTCAGAGGGGCCTGATGAGAAGTAGAACTGGGCTCCCCCTAGAGGGCAGGTAGGGGTGGATGAGATCAGCAGCTGTCCAGGACTGGGAAGAATGGGGGAAGGGTGAGGGTCCCCCCTGGCCTCCCTCTTTACCTCCACCCTCTCCCAGCCTCCACCTTCACTTGGCACAACTGGCTCCTTTTCTCATTCTTTTTTTTTTTTTTTTTTTTTTTTTTTTTTT
>VZQC01012470.1:1414147-1442721 GCA_009823505.1 Rhizomys pruinosus | reverse complement strand
TTTTTTGGGTATTTTTGAGACAGGGTCTCCCTGTAGCCCCAGCTGTCCTGGAGCTCACTCTGTAGACCAGGCTGGCCTTGAACTCATGAAGATCTGCCTGCCTCTGCCTCCCAAGTGCTAGGATTAAAGGTGTGTGCCACCACGCCCAGCTGGCTATTGGCTTTTGGGCTAGGGTTCAGGCTCTGAGGCTGGTGGCAGGGGTGGGACCCAGGTCGCTCCTCTTGGGCAGCAAGTTGTCCTGTGACCCCATCACCCCTTGTAAGCACAGTTCCACAGCCAGAAGGGGAGGTGTCGTCAATGGTAGTTCCTGGCTGGGAATGGATCCTGAGCCCCCTCCCCCCAAGCCACCTCATTCTTGCCCTTCTCAAACTTGTTTGAAGCCCCTTCTGTCCTATCCTCCCAGGCAGTTCATTCTGAACCTTGATTGGTTGCTGAAGGAGAGCCCGGAGAGGAAGCTGCTGTACTTGGCCCTCTACCCAAGGAGGGCTGCTGGACTCAGATGTGGGAGTCTTGTGCCTGCTAGTGAGGGCACAGGACACAGACACATAGACCTTGGGGGATCCCTGCAAAATGGGTCTCAGAAGGGAAATATAGTTACACACAGTCCATACTCACAGAAGGTTGAGTGAAGAGGGAAGCTGCAGTTTCTGGAAAATTCTGAAAGTCAGGCAGATCTGAACTTGACAGGGTCTGGCCTTGCTCGAAGCCTCAGGCTTAGCTGGGCTGGGGTCTTGCTGAGCGCAGGAAGTGGGGAGACAGGGGGGATAAGCTGGCAGTGACTGCTCTGTCAGAAGAGAGGCTTTCAGAACTGTGAACACAAACTGTTGGATGACTGGGGGTACCTAGCCACACCCCTCTTCCTGTCTCTGACAGCAAGGGGGACCCCAGACCTGTCCCTCTCTCTTCTCATTTTTTAAGATAGGGTCCCAAGAGTGCCCCACCCGGCCTAGCTCTCCAGTTCTATCTCCTTGCAGTCTTCCTCCCAAATCCCAGTGGTGGGCTGAGGAGCAGTGGAGGGTCACGGGTCAGAGAACCTAGTCAGTGCCTGGCTAGAAAATTCCTTACTGGGTATGGTGTTCTATCGGGTCATCCCAGCACTCCAGAGGCAGAGGCAGGTGGATCTCTGTGAGTTCAAGGCCAGCCTGGTCTACATATCAAGTTCCAGGCCAGCTGGGCTACAGGGAGACCCTAAGTCAAAAGGGCCAAAACCAAAACCAGAACCCAACAACAGAACCCCAGAAAACTTCTGAGAGGTGGGAATTGACCCCTCCCACTTCCCTTGGAGAACAGAAGGAGCAACTGAGGCTCAGAGTGGACCAGGTCTCACCCAGGTCATCACATGCTCAGAGTGGACCAGGTCTCACCCAGGTCATCACATGCTCAGAGTGGACCAGGTCTCACCCAGGTCATCACATACTCAGAGTGGACTGGGTCTCACCCAGGTCATCACATGCTCAGAGTGGACCAGGTCTCACCCAGGTCATCACATGCTCAGAGTGGTCCGGGTCTCACCCAGGTCATCACATGCTCAGGGTGGACCAGGTCTCACCCAGGTCATCGCATGCAGTAAGAACCAGGTATAGTCCAAGCCCCATCCATACCCCATTTTGCAGCAAATTCAAATACAAATTCAAATACAAGGATGCTTGAGCTGAGGTGGATCCCTGTGCTCTCCAGATGCTGCTGTGGCTGCTGTGGCTGCTGTGGGGCTGGGGTCCCTGTAGGCCAGGGGAGCAAGGGGCCTGTGCAAAGGCAGAGGCCTGGACCTGGAGGTTGGGGTACCAGGCCTAACAGCACCATCTGAAGACCTAGGGCAGGAGCTGTGTGGGTACATGTGACCCTCTTGCTAGAGCAGGTCACAGCAACCATGCCTGTCAGGTAGGAACAAGGCTGGCTGCTTCAAGGACACTTGGAGTGCCTAGCAGAACAGTTTATTTGGTTTGGTCTTTAGCTTTTCCAAGAAAGAGTTGGAAGCAATGTTGGTGAGGGGTGCCTTGAAGCAGGGTATGTAGGGAACACTTGGCTGGCTCCAATGTACCACTGGGCTCCTCTGACTACCCAGGAGAGCAAGCCGGGGAAGCATAGATCAGGCTTGCTTGGTGCCCTTCACCTGTCCTGCCCTCCAGCTCCTACTTAATACTCACCTACAACTGCATAGCCTCTCCTCCTCTCCGTGCCTCTCCTCCTCTCCATGCCTCTCCTCCTCTCCATGCCTCTCCTTCTCTCCATACCTCTCCTCCTCTCCATGCCTCTCCTCCTCCCCATATCTCTCCTCCTCCCCGTATCTCTCCTCCTCCCCGTGCCTCTCCTCCTCCCCGTGCCTCTCCTCCTCCCCGTGCCTCTCCTCCTCCCCGTGCCTCTCCTCCTCCCCGTGCTTCTCCTCCTCCCCGTGCTTCTCCTCCTCTCCTTCTCTCCATTCCTCTCCTCCTCCCCATGCCTCTCCTTTCCTCTGTGCTGCTCCTTTTCTCCAGCTCCTGACCATCCAGGCAGGACTATAGCTGAACCTCATAGAGCAGACTGGCTGGTATTCTGGATGGGTTGGGGGCCTAAAAGAAAAGTCCACCTGTCCTCATGCTGAGCATGGCCTCCTGTCCTCGTGCTGAGCATGGTCTCCTGTCCTCGTGCTGAGCATGGCCTCCTGTCCTCATGCTGAGCATGGCCATCTGTCCTCATGCTGAGCATGGCCTCCTGTCCTCGTGCTGAGCATGGCCTCCTGTCCTCGTGCTGAGCATGGCCATCTGTCCTCGTGCTGAGCATGGCCATCTGTCCTCATGCTGAGCATGGCCTCCTGTCCTCGTGCTGAGCATGGCCTCCTGTCCTCGTGCTGAGCATGGCCACCTGTCCTCGTGCTGAGAATGGCCCCTGGCACTGCCTTCCTCCTCCCTGCCTTCGGCACCTGGGGCTTGAGAGAGGCCCAGACCTGTCTACTCACTTGTAGCTAGCCCAGGACCCTTTTCTGGACATAGGTCACCTGTTCAGAGGAGAGAAGCTAGCACTCCAGGGATTGCAAGACTAGCAGTGAGGGGATCTGGGTCCAGTGCTCTTGAAGAGCCATTGAAATGGGCAGGCTGATAGGTTCTAGGAAGGCAGGGCCTGAAGGGCAGAGATGGACAAGGGAGAGGCTACTAGGCGGAGGCTGGAGCCCACAGAGGGGTCCACAGGGGCCCTGCTGCCTGGAGGCCAAAGGCCTAGACAGGACCAGCTCTCTCCAAGGTGCTGACCAGATAGGGGGTGCTGGGGTGCAGGTCTGTGGGACCTGCCCACTCTATAGGGCTCTTGACAAGTGCTAGTGTCTCTCCATATCCTGGGTCTAGCTTATTTAAGGGGTGCAGAAATGAGGAGGCCTGGAAAGCAGGGTCAGACCCTCCCCTGTAGTGAGACCACCAGGGGCTGGGCAGGAGGTCACATGGGCAGTCACCCTGCCCTACTCCCTGCCCTCCACCCCCCAGTCTCCTGCTCATGAAACTGGGTCCGAGGCTCTGGGCCACCGAGGTTGGGTCTCAGGATTGAGGTAGAGGTAAGGCACATTCACGCCACCCACTGTCGCCAGGATGTGGGATCTGGAAGTAGGGAACGGCAGGATACAGAGGGAGGGTCTCCTCATCCATAACCACCAGACCTTCCATTAGGGCCTTCCAGGCAACTCCATTCCCTGCAGGGTGGGAGCTAAGAACACAGGAGGCAGGGGTGGCCCCAAGAGGAAGAAAACTCAGTCTCCACCATTAGTCCCTCTGTCCATACCTCTCACCTGCCTCCCTGAGGGACAAGAGGTACTAGGAGATAGACCCAAAGCCACCAACCCTCTGCTATGGCCCTGCCTCCCAGCTTGGTTTGCATCAGCTGTCACCAAACTTTCTTTTGTCTGGAAGGAAAGCCAGGGCTTCTGGGGCCGAACAAAGCCAGACCTGCTGAGTCTTAATCTGGGCATGTGGATTTAGCCTTCAGGTCAGATCGCAAGGTTTGTAGACTGGAGGCATCACTCAGGAGACGACGGCAGTCCTGGGCAGAGGAGAGCTGCAGAGAGGGTGGCCTGCTATCCAAGCCACCTGGGCCTGCCAGACCCCGGGCTTGTTGTAGAACCTCAGGTCTGTGGAATGGTGGTCAGGTCCGGCCTTGGTTCTGCTGTGTGGCTCTGGACCCCTTCCTGCCACTCTCTGGGCCTCAGACTTTCCCATCTTCCCATGGTGGAGTTGCCAGGCACTGGCAACCAGTCAGAGAAGTTGTTGGGAGGGCTCACTGGGGGAGGAGGGCTTGGGGAGCCTGGGAAAGAGATAGCAACACAGGATGAAATAGCCATGCCTGCGCCCCCTGCAAGGGACCAGGCAATTAATGCCAGCCTCAAAAGAGCCTGGATATTTGGCTGCCACCCTGCAGCTCTGTTACCCAGGGTTGGTAGGAGGTGGGCTCACAGGTGACCCCAACCATTGGCTTTTTTTTTTTCTAAAGCAGAGTTTCATGTAGTCCAAGCTGGCCTTGAACTGGCTATGTAGCAGAGGATGACCTTGAACTTCTGATTCTTTTGTCTCTACCTCCTGAGTCCTGAGATGACCGGTGTGTACCACCAGACTCAGTTATATGGACCTGGAACCCAGGGCTTTGTGCAGGCTGGGCAAGCACTCTCGCAGCTGAACCTCATCCCAGCTGGTGAGCCCTAGCCATTGGGGATGGAGCAAGACAGGCAGGAGTCTGGTAAAAGGGTGTTGAAAGGAAATGCACTTCACGGTGTGTTGAGGTGAGCGTCCAGGAGCCGGAGCTGGAGCTGGACCTTAGAGGAAGGGGTCCAATCAAGAGGTAGGAAGAACCCCTGGGAAAAGGGGGCTGGGCAGAGCAAGGCCAAGGAGCAGAGCCCACCACAGCCAAGTTATGTTATCCTGAGCCTGTGAAAAGACACAGGAATTCATGTCCCTCAGGCTGTGGGCGGAAGGAGCAGTGGGCTGGGCACCCTGGTGTGACACAGGGCCCGCATCTGCTCTATGGCACCATTTCCTCCTGCCCCAGGCCAGCTGCTGCCTGAAGGGGCTGCCAGAGGCACAGGCTGCTGCCCTGGGCAGCCGTCCCCGTCCCCACCCCCGCGCATCCCCGGCCCCAGCCCCAGCCTGGGCTCCACTTCCCTCTGTTGCATAGTTGATTCTCAGCATGGAAACATTGAACTGCAAAGAGCTCTGGGTTTGGAGACCTGGATGAGGGGAGGCTAGAGAGTGGGCTGAGAGGGGAGGCAGGACTCTCTGGTAGAGAAGGGTCTAGAACACCCTCTTTACACCTTGATTTTCTCATCAGTAAAATAGGAGGTGAGAATAAAGCCTGGGCTGCCCCCCTTGTGGGGAGGTTGTGAGCACCAGGGCTGTGAGCCCACTCAACAGATGAGGGGAGGGTGTGGCACTATACTGTACTCTAGCCAGCATTGCCCCCCCGGGTGCCCACTCAACAGATGAGGGGAGGGTGTGGCACTATACTGTACTCTAGCTAGCATTGTCCCCCCGGGTGCCCACTCAACAGATAAGGGGAGGGTGTGGCACTATACTGTACTCTAGCCAGCATTGCCCCCCCGGGTGCCCACTCAACAGATGAGGGGAGGGTGTGGCACTATACTGTACTCTAGCCAGCATTGCCCCCCCGGGTGCCTCTTGCAACAGTGAGTGCCCAGACCCCAGCACCTGCCTCCCCTCCCACCTGTCCAGAGGCCAAGCAAACAGAAGGCCTTGGGAAGCAAGTTCTCCTACTTCTTGGAAAGGCTGCCACCTGGGCATGGGGCCCAGGGAGCTGGCAGGGACTGTCCTAACGTGGCAGGCATGGGGGGTGCTGGGGACGTGGATGGGGCAGGAGGCCAGTGGGGGTGAAGGAGGAGGGGTGCAAGGCTGAGGGGGACTCCTGAGGTGGTGTTGCTGCCTAAGGGGCAGGGTGAGGGCACAGGCCAGGGTCGGAACACGGGCAGAGCAGGCTATGGGTGCTGCCTGGGTAAACACCAAGGGCGCACAGCACACACGAGTGTTTGCACAGAAGGTCTTGGAATGATTCCAGGCTGCCCTCTGTCCCCCGCAACTGCAGCACCCCCCTTCTGTCCCTGCCCACCCCACCCATCCAGACCTTTTTTTCTTGTCACTTAAAGGAGCCCTTAAACAAAGGCAACACCCTCTCCTCCCTGTTGGCTTTCTTTCCACCACAGGAAGCTGGAGGGCTGTTATAGAAGGTTGGAAAAGCCGGGCACTGAACAAGGTGGGGGGTGGGGAGAGAGCTGAAACTCTGGGGAGCTCTATTTGTCAAGTTCTGATAGCCAGACAGAAAGGGACATCATTTTATGCATCACACAGATGCTTCAGATAGGTGAACAGTGACCCTTGAAAAAAAAAGGAGGGTTTTGTAAGCTGGGCTCTTTTCCTTGCCCCGCCTGCAGAGGCAAAGGCCATCTACACAGTGGATCCCATAGGGTGACCAGAAATAAGCCAGGGTGCCCTGAACCTCCCACTGCCCAATGAATCACAGGCCTGCAGTGCCCGCACTTGGGAGGCACTGATGGGAGAAGCAGAAGTCCCAGGCCAGCCTGTGCTACATGAGACTTTTTTTAAATTGTCTCTCCCAGCTGTCCATGTCCCATCTGCCCACACACCCATCTTGCTGTCTTTTCTAGCCAGCCTTGTACTGGCTGCCCAGTGACCCAGAAGCCCCCAGCCTCTCCTGAGCTCAGCCCACAGCGCTCTCAGTCACATAACCAGCTTAGTGGTCCCCATGGAGCCAGAACAGCACTTAGAAGGACTTTCCTTTTTCTCTGACTTCTGCAGACGCAGCCACCAGTCCCATCAGTAAAGGCATGGGCAGCGCCAGCCCGGGCCTAAGCGACGTGTCCCCGGGCTGCCTGCTGCTTTCCCCGGATGTGGCACTGAGGACAGGTGTGGAGAAGGCAGTGGCAGGGGCGGTGGGACCTGAGAAGCGGGAGTGGAGCCCCAGCCCCCCGACCACTCCAGAGCAGGGTCTGTCTGCCTTCTACCTCTCCTACTTTAACATGCTGTACCCCGAAGATGGCAGCTGGATAGCCAAGGTCCCCATGGCCAGTGTGCGGGAGGAGCCACCAGAGGAGCCCGAGCAATGCCCGGTCATTGACAGCCAGGCCCCTGGAAGCAGCCTGGATGAACACTCGCTGGAGCAGGTGCAGTCGATGGTGGTGGGCGAGGTCCTGAAGGACATCGAGACAGCTTGCAAGCTGCTCAACATCACAGCGGGTGAGCCCCTCCCTGACACCTCCGCAGGCAGGGCAGGAATCTACTAGATGGACTCTGACCACCTTGGGCAGCCCTGGACACATAGCAGCTGGAACCAGGGCCATGCCCAAACACGCCTTCCCAGGGCGTCACTCCATACAGTGAATTCATGCTCTGCGCTGGCTGGCTCCCCACCTTCCCTGACCCAGCACCTCCGTTCCTTCACTCTGCTCCAGCCACTGGCCTGTCTGCTTTTCCGACAACACTCATCTTAAGGATCTCTGACCTGCTGGTCCTTCAACAAAGAATGCTTTCCCCACAGGTTTTTTTTTTTATTTTAGTTTTATGTATATGAGTGTTTTCCCTGCATACAATGCCCACAGAGGCCAGAAGAGGGCGTCAGATAATCTAGAACTGGAGTTACAGGTGGCTGTTAGCCACCATGTGGGTGCTGGGAACCAAACCCCCATCCTCTGCAAGAGCAGTCAGTGCTCTTACTTGCTGAGCCATCCCTCCAGCCCCTCCCCACAGATATGTACCTAGCTCTTCCCTGGACTCCTTAAGACTTTATTCAGCTGGGCATGTCTCCATGAGGCCTTCACTGCGGCCCTCCACTGAGAGTGTCTCCCACAGCCCACCTCTCATTTCCTCCAATTTTTTGTTCTCATGACACACTGGCATCTGAGGGTATGAGGGTGAGTGTGTTTCCTTCCTCAGTTGCAGTCTGTGCCCCCACTCAAGGGTACAGTCCCAGATAGCAAGGATTATCCCTTGAGTCTATATTTGTATATTCCCAGTTCCGAGGAGAGCTCCAAACATAATTAGATACTCAATAAACAACTGTTGACTGGCTTCAACCACTGACACTTTGTCTCCTGCCTGGCCTGTTTGAAGACTGGGAGACTGAATAGTGAAGTATGGGGCTGGCATTGATGAGTTACAAACACACAGCTGAACGTGGCCCTAGTCAGCTGGTACGGAGGGCTATAATGAGGAAGGGACACAGGAGGACCGGCCCATGTCCGTGCCTACCAGGCCAATGCAGTGGCTGACTGACTAGCTTCTGGGCTCAACCTCCTGTGTGGATCCTCTGTCTGGGGGGCAGGGGCAGGGGAGGGAAGGTCTGGACTTCGGCTTTCCCATGGGTAAGTGGAGGCTCATGTCCCTCACACTCAACCCTTCCATGCACCCCTCCCAATCTGCTCTGCTCCCAGGTAGTGTCCCCTCGTCAGGTAGTTCTGTCCACATCTCTGTTCTCCAGTTTCCCACACTCCCCCAGCCCCACCCCATGAAGCTCTCTCACGGCCCTTCTTCCCCCACTTGAGAGGCACATGCTTTCAGAACAATGGAGACATAAACAAATTACACTGACCTTAGGGAGAAAACAGCCTTATGAATGGGGCAGCCTAGCCTGCAGGTCACCTGGCTGGGAAACTGGCTGGCATCCTGGTGTTCACCTGGAGGAAACACTGCCACTGTGCCTGCCTGGCTCCAACTGTGTGTCTTGCTGGGTTCTCCCGACAGCAGCTTCTCTGAGGACACACATAACCAGTGACTCCCCACTTGGTCTCTGTCACCTGCAACTGACCCCTAGGCACATAGCTACCTGAGCTTTGGTACTTATTGGACATGTGAGCACTGAGAAGCTGCTATATTCCCAGCCGTTTGCTAAGTGCTGGACAAGGGATGGAGCTTCCCCACCTTGTGCCTCAGTTTCCTCATCTGTAAAATTCCAGGATGGAGGGGTGGCATTGATTTTTTTTATTCAATTTTTATTTTATGTGTGTATTTTGCCTTCATGTATGTAACTGTACCCATGAGTGCAATGGCCACCATGAGATTAGAGGAGGGCGTCAGACCCCCGAGATGAGAGGAGGGCGTCAGACCCCGAGATCAGAGGAGGGCGTCAGACCCCCGAGATCAGAAGAGGGCGTCAGATCCCCGGAACTGGAGTCACAGATGGTTGCTAGCTTTCGTGTGGGTGCAGGGAACTGAATCTGGGTCTTCTGCGGGGGCAGCCAGTGTTCTTAACTGATAAGCCATCCTCCCTCCAGCCCCATGGCACTGGGTTTTAAGATGGATTCCCTGGTGTTTTGTTTTGTTTTGTTTTGTTTTCCTCCAGTTCCTTGAGAACTTTGTGGAAAGCAAAAGTTGTCCTGGGGAAAGTGAGGTGTTTCTGGCTAAATGCCATTGCCCTCTTTAGGGACGGGTCCCCAGAAAAGGGCTGGAAGGATCTGCTGTGATGGGGGTGCAGAAGCAACAAGCTTGTTTCTGCCCTGCTCTTCCCTGTCACTTCCTCTTTTCTGGGGTGTCCCCCTTCATGGAGCCCTAGCTGTCCCCACCCAGAGGACAGCATGGTGCTGGGCCACAAGGCTTGGTGGGTGGTTCAGACCCTTGGGTATGTGCCCACTAGCAATTCTGAGCTGAGATGCTTTCTCTTGCCCAGACCCTGGGGACTGGAGCCCCGGCAATGTGCAGAAGTGGCTGCTGTGGACCGAGCATCAGTACCGGCTGCCCCCAGCAGGAAAGGCCTTCCAGGAGCTGGGCGGAAAGGAGCTGTGCGCCATGTCTGAGGAGCAGTTCCGCCAGCGCTCACCCCTGGGTGGGGATGTGCTGCATGCCCACCTGGACATCTGGAAGTCAGGTGGGACATGACAGGGCCTGGGCTGAGCTCCAGTTGGGTCAGCAGCTGGCCTGAGGGACAGCCCTTCTCTGGGGGTGTGAGGAGTGCCTTTCTTGCATCTTGAGGGAACTCACCAAGCCTACAGAATGTCAGCACAGAGCACATGAACTTCAAAGGTAGAATTCAGACTATGGGAACATGGCTGTAAGAGCTGAAGGTCACTAAGGATCCTAAGAAATCTTTTTAGCTGGGCGTGGTGGCGCACGCCTTTAATCCTAGCACTTGGGAGGCAGAGGTAGGCAGATCTCTGTGAGTTCAAGGCCAGCCTGGTCTACAGAGTGAGTTCCAGGACAGCTGGGGCTACAGGGAGACCCTGTCTCGAAAAGACAAAAAAAAAAAAGAAAGAAATCTTTTTATCCTTTGATATATTTTTGCTGGAATACAGTAAAAATAGCTTTGTACATACTAGACACTCTACCACTGATCTATCCCCAGATTTTTTCTTCTTATTTACTTACATTTTGAGACAGGTTCTACGTAGACCAGGTTCATCTTGAACTTACTGCCTCCAGAGTGCTGGGATGGTAGGCGTGCACCATCATGCCTGACTCTTCTTTTTCCTTTTAAAGGAAAATAAATTTGGGGGGAGCTCTTTTTGAGACAAGGTTTCCCTGTAGCCCCAGCTGGCCTGGAATTCCCTATGTAGACCAGGCTGGCCTTGAACTCACAAAGATCCACCTGCCTCTGCCTCCCAAGTGCTGGGATCAAAGGTATGTGCCATCATGCCTGGCTGTTTGTTTTTTTATTTTATGTTTATTTTATTTACTTCTTTATGTATTTATTTTTATTAAAGAAGTACTGAGGGCTGGCAAGGTGGTTCAAGGTGTAAAGGTGCTTGATGGGCCAATCTGGATAATTTGAGTTCAATCCTTGTGACCCCCATGGTAGAAGGAGAGAACCAACAACTCTAGTAAGTTATCCTCTGACTTCCACAAGAGTCATGGGACATGTGCACCCACACACCTACACAAACTCAAACACACTAACTAACTAACTAACTAACTAACTAAATAAATAAATAAATAAATTAGAAGCATGTAAATCTATCTGAATATCACTATTCTTCAAGTGACTTGGGCATTTGTGTCTGTCAGTATACATAGCAGTAGCCTGCTTTTTCTTTTCTTTTCTTTCTTTTTTTTCCTCACTTTGAAGGATTCTGTGCTTGTTGGTTAGGTCAAGACACCTAGGATGCGTACAGGACCCACTCATGTGACTGACTCTGTGAGAGGCCAGTCTGCTCCATCCCAGGCGCCTGGCCAGTGGTTGGGATATGACCAGAACATTCTGTTCCTGGCTGATTACTTAGTGGCTGGGTGGAAGCCTGGAGGGCAAGCTTGGTGCAACGCTATGGCCAGGCGCTGAGCAAGGCTCAAGTCTCAGACCCTGCTGCCATGCAGGCCACTCCTGCGAGGGGCGTCCAGCCCCACTCCACCCGGAGGAAGGGGAGGCCCTTGAAGAAGGAGGGGATACAGGGGCAGCAGCAGGCTCTCCGAGGTCTAAATTTCCAACCCCTGTGATGAGACTGGCGGGAGTCAGGGAACCCCAGGACCCAGCCTCAGGGGGCAGTGGCCAGATGCCCTCCCCTCCCCACGTGGGGCCTCGGCTGGGTCCCCAACCTCCCCTCCTTGCCCCACAGCGGCCTGGATGAAGGAGAGGACCTCGCCCGGGGCCATTCACTACTGCGGTGAGCCGGGCAGGGGCAGGGAGGTCCGGGCAGGGGCGGGCGCTGAGGGTGGCTGTCCGGGAAGTGGGTGGCTTCGGCAGCCACTGACCCTGCGCTCCTCGGACTCCAGCCTCCACCAGCGAGGAGGGCTGGACGGACGGCGAGGTGGACTCGTCGTGCTCAGGGCAGCCCATCCACCTGTGGCAGTTCCTCAAGGAGCTACTGCTCAAGCCCCACAGCTACGGCCGCTTCATCCGCTGGCTCAACAAGGAGAAAGGTAGGTCAACAAGGAGAAAGGTAGGCGGCCTGCGGGAGTGGTGCGCTCGCGGACCGAGGGCAGGACGCTAGGGGGCGGGGCTTCCGGGAAGATGGACTGGGCCTAGGGGCGGGGCTTGATAGACCTGGGGGCGTGGTTGTGGTAGAAGGGCGGGGCTTATCGGGTGGGGTTGTGGGTGGGGTTGTGGGTGGGGTTGTGGGTGGGGCGGGCTGCTGCCTGCAGGGCGGAGCTTTGGCAGAGAGGAACTTCGACAGGGCGGGGCAGCGGCTAGAGAAGGCAGGACTTCACGAGGCGGGGCTTTGACGGGGAGAAGTGGGCCTTCTGTGGGGCGGAGCTTCAAACAGTGGGAGGGGATTTGGCTGGGGGAGGGGCTTCGACCAGGCGGGCCAGGGGCCTGACCAGGCCGAGGGCATAGGCCGGACTCCAAGGGGAGGGTTCCAGTTGGGCTGATATTTTCCCATTTCAAAAGTGCAACTGCACAGAGTTCCACCCCATGCCTCGTACCTGAGGGCTTACACAGCTGTTTGTGTCCTCGATCTCTCCATCTGACTCCTTCTTGCTTAGGACACTCCCACAGCACCTCACAGTGCCTGGAACATGGTAGGGACTTGAGAGTATTTGTTGAAAATGGAACTCAGTCTTTTCAAAAAGTTTCAAGGCCCGGAGGGAAAGGCGCTTGCTGACAAGCTTAACGACCAAACCCCGGGACCCATATGGTGGAAGGAGAGAATCCCATTTCTGCAAGCTGTCCTCTGTCTTCCACCTGTGCCACGTGATTGTCCACACACACACACACACACACACACACACACACAATCGTGGCTTCACCTCGAGACCCATGATGTCCATCAGAAGTATTAAACCCATGTGTAATATTAAATGTCAACAGCTGAAACATTTAAAAGCAGGTGAATTCCACTTTAACAATATAGCTCACTGATCCTTAGTGTAAAATTCCTAAATACTCCATAAAGGCAAAACCTTTAGAGCACTGCCATGGATTTCTGGATTAGAGATTAGATTAGAGTTTCTGGGTTAGATGCTCATAAAGTAAAGCTATCAAATATTCTAAAATTTCAGATCAGGGTTAGTCAACCTGTATTTGATCTAGTACTATGTACAAATTAGTATACTTTCAGCCAATAATAAATGTAAAAATTATTGAAATATGTTTGCTAAATTTAAAAAATCTAATGTGTTTTGCACTTCCAAGAAACTTCAATTTGTTTTTGTTAGTGGTGCTGGTTTTTTGTTGCTTTTTTGTTTTTTGGGGGGCAGGGTCTCACGTAGCCTAGGCTGACCTCAAATTCACTATGTAGCTGAGGCTGGCTTTGAACTCTAGTCCTTCTGCTTCCACCACCTAAATGCTGGGATTGCAGAAGTGATCCACCATACCTGGCCAAGACACAGGTGGCTGGTGGCTACTGTCCTAGACAGTACAGAGCTCCCTCTCTTGGTCTTTCTCTTGCTCTGCGTGTGTGTGTGTGTGTGTGTGTGTGTGTGTGTGTGTGTGTGTGTGTTTTGAAAAGGACTCAGAGCCAAGAAGCCTGGGTTCTCGGCCCCAGACTGCCAGGGTAGCTGTGGTATATGGACCCATCTCCTTACTTGTAAAAATGGAACACACCTCTACAGATCACCTATGTTTGGTACAGGGATCCTATACCAAACACCCTGATGAGAACTAAAGCATCATGAGGGGTGGGGAGGGTTCTGCATGCCTACTCTACGGACCTACATACAGTCTTGCCAGAGAAGCAGCTCTGAAATAAGTTGGTGTGTGAAGCATTTCAGGGCTGTACTAATGGTGTTTGGGAACAGGAAGGAGGGGATCAGTTCTGTCCCAGTCCAGAAGAATTTCAAGGAGGAAGAAGAGGAGGAGGAGGAGGAGGAGGAGGAGGAGGAGGAGGAGGAGGAAGAGGAGGAGTGAAAAAAAAAGGAGTGAGCTGAGTGGTGGACAAGGCAGGCCTGTGTAGGATGTGTTGACTTGGATGAACTCTGTGGGTCTCAGCAGTGTCAAAACTCAAAGCTGGACCTGGATGGTACACTTTAGGCCCCTTCTGCAAAGCTGAACTTCCCACATGGTTACTGGTGCCCCCTGTGACAAACATATACCAGCACCGGTTCGAGAGATAGCAAAAGACAGGGCCAGGACTGGAGCCTGGGTTCCTGTTGGTACACACCTGTAATCCAAACTACTCTGGATACAGAAGAAGGAGGATGGAAAGTTCATGGCCAGCCTGTCTCAAAAACACAAAAAGGTGCATGCCTTTTTTAAAAATTTTTTTTATTAATTTTATTTATTTCTGTATGTGTATGAATGTACTGTCTGCATGCAAGTCTGTGCACCCGTGTCGTGCAATGCTGCGGAGGAGCACCCTCAGAAGAGGGTGTCAGATTCCCCTGGAACTGGAGTTCTCCTGGAATTGGAGTTACAGATGGTTCTCAGCCGCCATGTGGATGCTGGGGATCGAACCTGGGTCCTCCGTAAGAGCGGTCAGCACTCTTAACCGCTAGGCCATCTCTCCAGCCCCCCCTTTTTTTTTATGTGTATGAATGTACTGTCTGCATGCAGGTCTGTGCACCTGTGTCATGCAATGCCGCAGAGGTCAGAAGAGGGAGTCGGATTCCCCTGGAACTGGACCTAAGGACGGCTCTCAGCTAACATGTGGGTGCTGGGAATCGAACCCGGGTCCTCTGCAAGAGCAGTCAGCACTCTTAACCACTAGGCCATCTCTACAGCCCCCTAAGGTGCATGCCTTTAATCCCAACACTCTGTGAAGCAGAGGCAGGTGGATCTCTGAATTCAAGGCCAGCCTGGTCTACATAGCAAGTTCCAGGGCAGCTGGGACTAAAGGGAGACCCTGTCTCAAAAAGACCAAACACACACACACATACACACACACAAAGGAGCTGGGCATGGTGAGGCATACCTTTATTTTTTTTTTAAGATTTAAAAAAATTTTATTTATTATTTTATGTGTATGAATGTTCTGCCTGCATGTAGGTAGGTGCACCTGTGTCATGCAATGCCTTGGAGGTCAGAAGAGGGTGTCAGATACCCCTGGAACTGGAGTTCTTAGCTGCCATGTGGGTGCTGGGAATCAAACCCAAGTCCTCTGCAAGAGCAGTCGGTGCTCTTAACCTCTGGGCCATCTCTCCAGCCCTGGTGAGGCATACCTTTAATCCCAGCATTTGAGAGGCAGAGGCAGATGGATCTCTGTGAGTTCAAGGCCAGCCTGGTCTACATAGTGAGTTTCAGGCTAACCGGGGCTATAGAGAGACCCTGTCACCAGGGTCTAGGACCAAAAAATAAAGGGGGGGGGACTCACATGGTAGATCATACCTGTAGACCAGCATTCAGAAGACGAGGCAGCTGGACTGTTGTAAGCTCAGGGTCTGTGGTTGTGGTACACGCTGTGCACACATTCATTTAACCTGTACCAGAGCTACAGAGCCAGTATCAGTTCCTGTGCCTCCAGAGTCCACCCCTCACCTTAGTGTCTCAGAAACTGACCTGTTGATCTCCATCTCTGCTTCTCCTGCTGCCTCTCATGTACACCTCTGGCTCTCTCTCTGGACCCTCCTGCTAATCCCAGGCATCTTCAAAATTGAGGACTCTGCACAGGTGGCCCGGCTATGGGGCGTGCGCAAGAACCGGCCAGCCATGAACTACGACAAGCTGAGTCGCTCCATCCGTCAGTATTACAAGAAGGGGATCATCCGAAAGCCTGACATCTCCCAGCGCCTTGTCTACCAGTTCGTACACCCGGTCTGAGGGTTGCAGATGGCCAGAGGCCTGCACCCTGCCCCAGGCAGCCCTTATCTAGCCCTTATCTAGGCTGCTTTCTTCCCAGAGTCCAAGACAGGGAGGGGCAGTCACTGCTCTCTGGGTCACAGGAAAGCTCTCTGGGTCCCTGGCCAGGAGTGCTTCCTCTTCTGGCCTTTACTAATCAAGCACACAGTCTCCCAGAGGACCAAGGGAGCCAGGACTATGCACAAGTGGAGGACTCCCCCACTCAGGCTTGGATGTGGAATCCCCAGAGCCGTGCCTACAGCATGACAGGCCCCAACCTAGGTCACTCATAGGGCAGTGCTGCACTGCTTCAAACCCTCCCACACATCTTGTACCATACCTGGCATGGTGGTAAGAGATGTCTACACCCTGCATTAGGGAACCACGGAAGCCCTAGGAACAGATAATAAAGATATAAGAGAACTGACAGGTCCTCAGTGTCTTGGCTGTGGATTGGTACAGCCTGGAGGCCCACAGTGGTCTAGGGTGGTTGTGGTCACAGAAGCTTAGGATAGTGACCACCAGGGACGCTGGCCCGGGGAGGTGGCATGGAGCTGAGCCTAAGAGGAAAGGGGTAGATGTTTGGTAGATGCCATGGGAGGGACAAGGAGTTCTCCAGACCAAGATGGCTAGTCTAGTTAACCACTGGGTCTTTCTCACTCTTTTGTGGCTAAAGGGGGAAGTGGGCCAAGTCAAGGAGGTTGCACTCAGGCCTGAAGAGAGGGAGGCAGAGCCTGGTGCCAGGGTGTGTCAGGATCTTGCTGTCCTGCAAAGGGTCCATAGCTGTTGACTTTGCTCAGCCACCTCAGAGAGCTGGACCACACGGCAGGCTACTGGAGACTGTGGGCACTTCAGTCTCTTTGTGGGGAAATAGCTTTCTGAAATGGGTGTGTTTGCACCGCCTGCCTCCTGAGGACTTTGACAAGCCCAAGACTGAAGCTGTGAGCCTGGGTATGAGAGCCACCAGCATCTAGGAGTGGGTGTGTATCTTCCCATGGGAGAGACCAGCCTGTTCTCCCATTCTGCTAGGCAAAGCAGGGTCTCATTCTTCCCTGGTGTTTATTTGCCTGACTCGTGTGATCTGCATCTCAACAAAACATTGAGGTCATTTCTCTGTTTTGCATATGACAAATCAGAGGCTCAGAATGGTTGAGCAATTTGCTCAGTCACACAGTTATGACTAGAACGGGGAGGTGAACCCAAACTCATCTCTCCCCAGGAACAGGGTTCTCTCTGCCCCCCCTTCCCTCCTGCTTCATGAATGGGTCAGCCCTCTGTGCCCCATAACCCATAGCTTATGAAGCTAGACTTCCAGGAGAAAAGACAGGGAGCAAGACTACCAAGGGTTAAAGGCAGCCTGCACCCACCCACCCCCACCTTCTGCCCCAGCAATTTTATTGTCTCCCAAAGAACATTTACTCCTGGCAGTGAGCAAACAGCTCCTTGGCATCTGCCAGCTGGGATTGGACACAGAGCAGGAGGGTGCCCTGCCCCAGGCCTCTGCCTTGCTGGGCCCTGGCTGTCTCCCATTCCCAGAAAAGAGGCAGACTGGGACCCGGGCCAGAGGCGAGCTTGGCGCTGTTGAACTGGTTTTGTCTCCAGCCGGCCTATTGTGCTCCTCCAGAGTCCCTCGAGACACCTGTTTCAATGTCCCACTGGGCCTGACCAGAGCTTAGGCTGGGGAGGGAGGTGGGCAGAAGGACTAGAGGCTAGGAGTTGGGAGCTGGGGTGGCTCCACAGAGGGGCAGTCTGGGAGGCTTGGACCAGCAGCCCCGGCCCAGGAACACTCAGCAGGTGGCACCTACCCAGGGGACCTTCTTGGACCAGCAGCCCCGGCCCAGGAACACTCAGCAGGTGGCACCTACCCAGGGGACCTTCATGAGCTGGCAGAAAACTGTGCTCCTCTCCCTCTGCTCCCACCTTGTCAGAATCCCACCTGGCCAGGATATTCTCTGACCACTTTTGGGAACTCTAACTCCTGGGCTCCCCCACACAGAATGGAACAGCCTGGGCAAATAAAGCAGGACTACCTTTGATTTTAAGGGTCCTCTGCTACCCATAGTGGCCTGAGCCTGTGATCCCAGCACTTGGGAGGTAGAGGCAGGAGGGTCAGGAGTCCAAGGCCATCCTTAGCTACACAGCAAGCTGGAGGTCAGCCTGGGCTATGAGAGCCTCTGTTTCTGACAAAGAAAAGAAAGAGATAAAGGAAAGCAACAGGGAGGAGAGGAGAGGAGGGGGAAGGAGAGAGAGAAAGGAAAGAAGGGAAGAGAAAAGCAATGATTTGGTGGATAAAGTCACTCGCCACCAGGTCTGACCTTGGTGACCTGAGTTCGATCCCTGGGACTCACATGGTGGCAGAAGAGAACCTACTCCTGCATGTTATCCTGTGACTGCCACACGTGTGGATGACACGTGTGCTTGTCTCTCACATACATATGATAAATTAATTAAAATGTAATTTAAAAAATTTAAAAAGGGGGGCTAGAGAGATGGTTCAGTGGTTAAGAGCACTGACCTTACAGAAGACCCGGGTTCGAATCCCAGTTAACAACCATTCATAACTCCAGTTCTAGGAGCTCAGATACCCTCTTCTGATATCCTCAGCCATTACACATCATGGGTGCCCTTACACACACATAGGCAATACACACCTATCCATAGAATGAAAATAATAAATATATATTTTTTAATTTTATTTTTTATGTGTATGAATGTACTGTCTGCATGTAGGTCTGTGCACCCATGTTGTGCAATGCCGCGGAGGTCAGAAGAGAGTGTCGGATTCTCCTGGAACTGGAGTTTTCCTGGAATTGGAGTTACAGATGGTTCTCAGCTGCCATGTGGGTGCTGGGGATCGAACCCAGGTCCTCTGCAAGAGCAGTCGGCGCTCCTAACTGCTAGGCTATCTCTCCAGCCCCGAAAATAATAAATATTTTTTCTTTTTGGTCTTTTCGAGACAGGGTCTCCCTGTAGCCCCAGCTGGCCTGGAACTCACTCTGTAGACCAGGCTGGCTTTGAACTCACAAAGATCCGCCTGCCTCTGCCTCCCAAATATAATGTATTTTTTGAAAAATTTAAAAAAGAGGGGCTGGAGAGATGACCTAGCGGTTAAAAGCACCGACTGCTCTTGCATAGGACCCAGGTTCGATCCCCAGCACCCACATGGTGGCTGAGAACTGTCTTTAACTCCAGTTCCAGGGGAATCCCGACACCCTCTTCTGAACTCTGTGGCATTGCATGACATGGGTGCACAGACCTACATGCAGACAGTACATTCATACACATAAAAAAAAATTAAAAAATAATTTTTTTTTTGGAGCTGGAGAGATAGCCTAGTGGTTAAGAGCACCGACTGCTCTTGCAGAGGACCCAGGTTCGATCCCCAGCACCCACATGGCAGCTGAGAACCGTCTTTAACTCCAGTTCCAGGGGAATCCGAGACCCTCTTCTGACCTCCGCGGCATTTCACGACACGGGTGCACAAACCTACATGCAGACAATACATTCATACACATACAAAAATAANATATTTCACGACATGAACAAGGTGAAAGAATACATGTCTAAGAAACCAACACTCCAGAAAATCCTCGAAGCAATCAAGTAACTGAGGAAAGGAGCAACTATCCCTAAGCAATTAAAAAGAGAAATCAACAAAAGCATAACAGAGTAAATACAAACTTAGACCAAGAATGCAAACAAAAAATAAGGTGAAAGGAAGCAACACACATCTCTCAATAATAACCCTAAATACTAATGGTCTAAACTCCCCAATCAAAAGACATAGACTGCTTGGGAGAATGGATTAGGAAACAGAATCCTTCTATATGCTGTCTACAAGAAACCCATCTCATCCTCAAAGACAGACACCACCTTAGAGTGAAAGGATGGGAAAAAATATTCCAAGCAAAAGGTACCAAGAAACAAGCTGGAGTGGCTATTCTAATATCAGACAAAATAAATCTCAAAGTAAAATTAATCAGAAGAGACAAATAGGGCCATTATATCCTCATTGAAGGAAAATTAACTATGAAGACTTCACAATCTTAAATGTCTATGTATCTCTGGTGCACCTAACTTTATAAACACTACTTTGCAGGTCCTCAAGACACAGACTAATCCTAACCCACTAATAGTGGGAGACTTCAACACCCCACTGAACCCCTTGGATAGATCAACTGGACAAAAAATAAACAGAGATATCAGAACTGAACAATACATTACACCAAATGAACCTCACAGACATCTACAGAATATTCCACCCAAACACCAGAGAATATACTTTCTACTCAGCACCTCATGGAACATTCTCTAAAATCAACCACATATTGGGACACAAAAGAAATCTCAACAAATACAAAAGGATTGAAATTATTCCATGCATTCTATCAGACCATAGTGCAATAAAGCTCAATATGAACACCAGAATAAGCCTAACTAACTACAAGAACACATGAAGACTAAACAACACCATTCTGAATAATGACTGGGTTAGGGAAGAAATAAAGAGTGAAATAAAAGTTTTCATGGAACTGAATGAAAAAGACAATACAACACAACAAAACCTATGGGATACTTTAAAAGCAGCCTTGAAAGGGAAATTTATAGCCCTAAGTGCCCACATCAAAAAAAACCAGAAAGGGGGGCTGGAGAGATAGCCTAGCGGTTAAGAGCACCGACGCTCTTGCAGAGGACCCGGGTTCGATCCCCAGCACCCACATGGCGGCTAAGAACCGTCTGTAACTCCAATTCCAGGAGAACTCCAGTTCCAGGGTAATCCGAGACCCTCTTCTGACCTCCGCGGCATTGCACGACACGGGTGCACAGACCTGCATGCAGACAATACATTCATACACATACAAAAATAAATAATAATAATAAAAAAAAATTTAAAAAAAAATAAAAATAAAAACTAATGAGGCTGGATAGATGGCTCAGTACTCTTGCAGAGGACCTGGATTTGATTCCCAGCACCCACACCACAGCAAACAACCATCGGTAGCTTCAGTTCCACAGGAATCTGATGCCCTCTTCTGACCTCTGAGGGAATGGGATAACACAGATGTACTTACACACATGCAGGCACTACACTCAATACACATAAAATAACAAATTAAAAGGCTGGAGAGATGGCTCAGCAGTTAAAGAGCACTGACTGCTCTTGCAGAGGACCCAGGTTCAATTCCCAGCACCCACATGGCATCTAAGAACCGTCTTTAGTGCCAGGTATGGTGGTGCATGCCTTTAATCCCAGCACTGGGGAGGCAGAGACAGGTGGATCTCTGTGAGTTCAAGGCCAGCCTGGTCTACAAAGAGAGCTCCAGGATAGCTGGGGCTACAGGGAGACCCTGTGTCAAAATAAATAAATAACTACTTGAGTACCAAATTCACCCTTGAACCATGAACCATGAGTTTGGGTATTTATTTTTATTTATTGTTTATTTATTGTGGTGGTGCGTATACAATCAGGGCCTCACCTACTAGGCAAGCACTCTACCACCACTGAGCCACACACCTCCAGCCCTTGAGTTCAAGACCTTGAATGCCTCCTTTTCCTGGTCAGTGCTGTCATCTGTCACCTAGCACCTGAGGCCACTGCTTCGGAGACCTCCACCATAACCCCTCTTTATTTATTTATTTGTATGAGTGTACTGTCTGCATGTAGGTAAGTGCACCTGTGTCCTGCAATGCTGCGCAGGTCAGAGAGGGTGTCATATTCTCCTGGAGATAAAGCTGGTTCTTAGCCACCATGTGGGTGCTGGGAATCGAACCCGGGTCCTCTGCAAGAGCAGTCAGTGCTCTTAACCGCTAAGCCATTTCTCCAGGCCCCAATAACCCCTCTAATAGACAGGACCCACACCCTTCATCACACAAGCAGGTCAGCACTCAGCCTTGCACAGGCCACCTCCAATCACCGAGGCGGCTTCCAGAGTCCACACAAAGCCCCAGGATGGATGACGCACAAGATTCAGATGACCACATCCAGCCAGGTTGACACAGTTGTAGGTTTTATCCACAGTCACAACTGATAGATATATATATATATTTGTATTTATATACTTTTAAATTACACAATCATATACAAAACAGGTGCATTGCTGAGACCACAGCACTTCTCGGAGTTTCACAAGTGTCGGAACTAATGGAGTCAGGAAGCCTAGGACGGCAGACGCGGTGGCGACGGGCGGCATGGCAGCCCAGCTCCTCGAGGAACCGAGGAACCGGGCCTGCAGGATGGTGGTTAACTACGGACAAAACACGTCGCTGGCCGAGCCCTGCGTGGGGCGGGCCCGTGCAGCATCGAGGGGCGGGGCTATAGAATGGGCGTGGTCACGGTGATCCGCGTGGCCCGGCCCAGGGATGAGTGCCCTGACACCACCCGCACTAACAGATAGGTGGGGCTGGACCCCCTGGGGCTCAGGGGACTCCTAGGTGGGAGACCCTCCAGCGCCGGGGTTCTGAGGAGCTTGGGGACCAAGAATGCTCCCAAAAAGGGCCATAAAGGTAATTTTTTGCGGAAGGGATGGGTTTTCCAGTGCCTGCCCCAAAGTGGGCAGCTAGAGTGCTGAGAGGGAGAGGCCTGGGGTCCAGTCAGGGATTCAGTCCTTCCCCAGGTACTGGCAAGCCACTGGCGCAGAGAGGGGGAGCCCAGGCCCCAAGGTGCAGACGTGGCAGCTTCTTGTTTTTCTAGGATGAGGGTAAGGGTGAGGGGCAGAAGGCCCCAGCTGACTCCTGCTAGCTAGAAAGGCAGAAGGAGCTTCAGTTGTGGAGAAAGGCGAGCTTTGAATCCTGCCTCAGGCTCTGAAGGACCTAGGCCCCAACGCAGGTTGCAGTAAAAAGCCCAGAGACCAGACAGTGACAAGGAAGGGGATGCCTACAGCCCTGGTCTCAGGGTGCCAATCACGCTAGCTCTGCGAGAGAACCAACTCAAACTCAGGCCCCTGCCACAACTGTGCCCACCAATAGTGGGGCAAAGCCTGGTTGCTTGGGTTCAGGACCTCCTTGACAGAGGAGCTAAAGAGTCCTGAAGGACATGGGGTCCCATGCACCTTCCCTGGAGGCTCAGGAGGTCCCCCAAGGTGGAAGCCAAGGGGTGTCTGCAGCCCAGAGGCCCAGCAAAGCCCCAACGAGGAGCTTGTACCACCTGGGGCTTCTCAGGTTGATGGTCCCAGAGGTTCAGAGAAACAGGTCCTTGAGCCCCTCCTGACCTCATGGGTTCTTATCCAACCTGAATCTGCCTCCTACCCACAAGAGGGAGAGCTGCTTCCCAGGGCCTCTCACAAACCCTTTGTCCCCTCCCTCCCCAACACCACCCCGAGTCTTTTAACTGAGACTCAGTCTTGCTGAAATGGGGATGGGGGCTGCCAGCATGGGGTGGGGAGGGGAGATGTTGGGAGACTAAGGGGGACAAGGAAGAAAAACATGGTGACTGTCCAGCTCCTGAAGGCCTGAGTCCCTTCCTCCTGCCAGTCTAGGTTGCTGGCTTCCCCTGACGATGCCAAGCTGGAAACTCCCATGGGCCCCAGCATCTCCCCAGGCAGGCCAGTAAGGATATGGAGGCGGCGAGTCCTGCAGGTACAAGGAAGGCTTAGCTTCACAAAGGCCGACACTGAATCTAGTGATCTGCGGGTTCCGAATGACCCTGAAGGAGGGGGGACAGGTGGGCAGATGCCTCTTCCCCAGGAAATGGGAGGAGGCTGCTACTGTTGCTGGCTTTGCCCTGGGCTTTGGGGGGCTTTGCCCAGTGCCAAGGACTTACGAGAGGGGCAGGATCTCTGTAAGCTACTGAGTGGCTCCGAGGAGAAGCCCTCTGTCCACAGTGCCCAGAGAAAGAAAGAAGAGCCCAGACAGGGTCTTCATGCCTCCAAAGGAGCCTGGCATTGGGAGGGCTGAGGGTCTGCTCTCCTTCCTTTTACCTTCCTGTGTGCCAAGGACACCAACATTTCCTCCAGCTCATCTGTCTTCCCGTCTAGGGGAGGGGAGGAAACCCTGAAAACATCCATAGGCAAGGGTGACCATGCCCCCCAGCCTCACTGGTCTCAAAGGAAGGGTCTTGAAGGAGTAGAGCACCCCCAAGGCAGAGTGGAAGACTAAAGATTGGGGGGCCTCCTTACTGGAGTGTGGAGGAAGCCTTGGAGAGGGGGGAAGGTGATGTGAAGGGGGACAGGAGAGGGAGGAAGAGGTTAGGGAGTCAGGCTCAGATGACGGCGGGGGGGGGGGTTGTCACAGCTGGCAGCCTGGGGTGGGGCACGAGAGTGAGGCAGAAGGATCCAGAAGATATCGCTCAGGGCTCAGGAGACTCTTTGGTGGACTCTATAGAGCACATGGGATGTTGGACTAAGTCCCACAGTCCTCACTCGCCCTGGGGCCATCGTCCTAATCCCCACCACCCTGGCCTCCGGGTGGCCCCGCAAATGCTCTGTCTCTTTGTATTTCTTCTTTTGTTCTGTTTTGACTTTTAAAAAAATAAAAGCTTGATCGGAAAATATGTCTGGAACTCTATGGCAAGGGAAAAAGAGACTGGGGTGGGATGGAAGGGCAGGCGGTGGGCAAGGAGTGAGGGGAGTAGAACGGCAGGACAGCTAGATGGCCTCAACATAGTTGGCAGGATAGAGGCCCAGCTGCCCACTGTCCAGCCGCCCGCGGCACCAGCCCTGCTCGTCCTCCTCGCCCAGCTTGGTGAGCTCGTCTCCTGTGAAGGGGATACAGAGGGGAGCTTGTTGAGGTGGACAGCTGCTGAGCAAACCCTTCAAGGCGCCCTGGCGGTATCCCAAAGCTCCAACTGACGTCCCTGGACTTTGAGGCCACAGACCCATCCAAAGACCCATCCACCATCCACCCACACAGGAGCCCTGATTGACCTCAGCCAGCACCTACCTGGGCCTTGCCCCCCGCCCCGGGTCAGGTCCTCAAGGCAGCCCACCATACCAGCCTTGAAGCTGAGTTCATCCTGCTCCTGCCCGTCGTAGTCGTACAGCGCCCGCACACGCACTCCCTTGCCATCATCCTCGAAGGGATTGGCGCCACCATTGGCCTCGTTGCCCCCAAAAGGATTCCCGCTCTCGTCGTCGGACCACTCAGTGGCATATGGTTGACCTCTGTCATAGCTGCTAACACTAGGATACAGAGGGAGGTCTCCTGAGAGGGGCCCCGTCTCTATCACCGCCTACTTCCAACCTGAGCTCCAGCCCAAATATTGCCAGGGCTGGAGCAGAGATTGGCTGCAGAGAAGAGGGTGGAAGGCGCCTGAAACAGACTTGAAGCAGGAACATTTCCATTAGTATTTCAGCTCTTGAGGGAAGGGGTTACTTAAGGGGCCCCCAGAGACCATTTGACTCTTCATGTGACAGATGTACCAGCTGGGATCCCAGAACCAGACCTGGACAGCCTTTTCCTCAGTCTTAGGCTTTCTAACTACTGTGTAACCCTGTGTATGTAGCCTAGCCTCTCTGGGCTTCAGCTTCCTCATCTATAAAATGGGACTGTTTGCACACTTCCCAGAGAGGTAGGAGGCTTGAGTGAGCTATGTAATGAGTACTTAGAACAGTGGCGAAGGATCCGCTATGTCTATTTTCCAGAAGACACATGTTTCCAATACTCTAGAGTCAGTTCCAGTTATCATGGGTGACACTCTCTGTGGGTGGGCCTCTCTCACCTACCCAGAAGCTCCATGGGAGGCACTTACCTGCCTCGGTCCCCAGCTTGGGACGTGGACTCTACAGCCCCCGTGGCATTGCTCAGTGTGCCCCCCTCTGCCTTTTTGGGCGGTTTCTCCTTCTTGGCGGTGGTGTGGGGGAGGTCTGGATTCCACTCCTGGTAGGATCCAGAGAACAATCAGGTTGCGGGGGAGGGGCCGTACAGTGTGTATGGATAGGCCCTTCCCAGCCTACGGACAACCATCTCCCCGCCATTTTTTTTTTTTTTTTTTTTTTTTTTTAGACAGGGTCTCCCTGTAGTTCCAGCTGGGCTGGGGAACTCTCTATGTAGACCAGGCTGGCCTTGAACTCATAGAGATCTACCTGCCTCTGCATCCTGAGTGCTGGGATTAAAGGTGTGCACCACCACGCCCACTGTCAAAGATCTCCTCCACCACCTTGTACATCCTCACCTCAAACTGGGGCCAGTTCATGGGCATCCCAGGGCCACTGGTGCTGCGGAACCACCTGAGGTCCTCTTGGGCATCTGCCCCCCGGATGGCCTGCTCCAGCTCTCGGTACACATGAATATAGCTGTGAGGGGGAGGGAGAGGGCACAGGCTTCTTTGTCATCCCATTCAGATAGTAAGATACTGACCATGTCCCTGGCCAGGAGGCAGATGACTTTTTTTTTTTTTTTAAATTAATTTTATTTATTTCTGTATGTGTATGAATGTACTGTCTGCATGCAAGTGTGTGCACCCGTGTCGTGCAAAGCCGCGCAGGTCAGAAGAGGGTCTCGGATTCCCCTGGAACTGGAGTTCTCCTGGAATTGGAGTTTCAGACGGTTCTCAGCCGCCATGTGGGTGCTGGGGATCGAACCCGGGTCCTCTGCAAGAGCGGTCGGCGCTCTTTTTTTTTTTTTTAATTTTTTTTTTTTTTTTTTTGTATGTGTATGAATGTACTGTCTGCATGCAAGTCTGTGCACCCATGTCGTGCAACGCCGCGGAGGTCAGAAGAGGGTCTCAGATTCCCCTGGAACTGGAGTTCTCCTGGAATTGGAGTTTTAGACAGTTCTCGGCCGCCATGTGGGTGCTGGGGATCGAACCCGGGTCCTCTGTAAGAGCGGTCGGCGCTCTTAAGTTAGCTAGGCCATCTCTCCAGCCCGGCAGATGACTTTTTAAAAATGGTTTGTTCATTTAACTTAATCCATTTCATTTATTTCTTCTTATTTTATGTGTATGAATGTATTACCTGCATGTATATAAATGCACTCGTGTCATACCCTACCTGCAGAGGCCAAAAGATGGCGTCAGACCCTCTGGAACCGGAGCTGCTGAGTTATTAGCGAATATGTGAGTGCTGGGAACCAAACCCAGGTCCTCTGGAAGAGCAGCCAGTACTTTTAACTACCAAGCTATCTCTCTAGCATCAATTAATTCATTTAAAATTTATGTCTATGAATGTTTTGCCTGCATGTATGTAAGTGCACCATATATGCAGTGCCTGGAGAGGCCAGAAGAAGGTGTGGAATCCTCTGGAACTGGAGCTAAGGGCAGTTGTTAGCTGCCATGAGATGCTGGGAACCAAATTCAGGTTCTTCGTGAGAACAGCCAGTGCTCTTAACTGCTGAGCCATCTCTCCAGCCCCCAAGTTTATTTTAATGCTTTGTGTGTGTGTGTGTGTGTGTGTGTGTGTGTGTACATGTGTATATGTGTGACTGCAGAGACCAGAAGAGACATCAGACCTTCTGAAGCTGGAATCACAGGCTCTGTGAGCCATCTGACGTTGTGAGCCATGTGATGTAGGTGCTGGGAACTGAACCTGGCACCTCTGCAACAGCAGCAAGTGCTCTTAACTTCTGAGCCATCTCTCTGAGGAGTAGCTTCAGGAACCATAGTCCTAGTGACCCCATTAGGGCCACACACCTCACCCAAGCTCGCATTTCCAGGTAACTATTATGTACCAGCCCAACCTAGTAGCAGCTGCATCTGCAGCCTCTTCCTGGTACATCCTGCAAGCCTGCCCTTTCCTTCCTGTCACCAGGCCTGGGATGCCTGCATTCCAGTTACTCTGGGCTGGCCATGGCTGGGTATACCTGCTGTTCTCAGCTAGGTTGAGGTGACGTTTGATATCCATCAGGACTTCCTTGAGGAAGACCAGCCGCTTCTCTTCAAATTGCTGGCACTGCTCAAACACCTGCTCCATGCCCTCCATGTACTGCGGTGTGGTCTTGCCAACATCTTCCAGCACTTTCTCATACTTTTCCTGCGTCTGTGGGCACCAGTGTAGAGAGTGGGGTGAGCCTACTTCAGGGCCTGCAGCTCCTAGCCACCACCAATCCAGACACCCTCAGATTCCACAACCCCCTTGCCATCTCCATACCTTCTGCACATCCTGCCTGCACTTGTCCACTTTGTCTAGAAGCTTCTTCTGTTGCTCCGGCGTGACTGATTGCTCTGTCTTGCTGTTCATCTCCCGGGTCATGGCCAGCTTCTCCTCTTTGCAAGCCAGATGGTAAGCCTTCTTGGCTGCCTCCAGCTGTGGAGAGAGAGCCAGGGGCAGGCACACATGTGTGTGGTCGCTGATCATGGCCACCTGCCTACCAACTCCATACTTGAGTGTTGTGAAGTTCCCCTCTAAGAGGCAGAGGGCTGCTTGCTTTGGCTTCATGCTCCAACCCACACCTTCATCTGCAGGTGCTGACCTACATGGTACTGCCCACTGCCTCTGTGGACATGCCAGTCAGGCATGGGGCTCTGTGAAGCAGTGTGCTGGGGACAGTGCTGTTTTCCCCATGGGTCTCTACCACAGACCATGTGTGGACAGTTCTTTCTGGAAGGTGATGCTGCTTCCTTGTGGGTACCCTCCCTGTCTACAGATGCCCTCTCTGGGGCACACCACCCCACAACTGGCCACCTGCCCCACCCATGTGTGGCACCTCTTTCATCTTCTTGGCCCAGGGCTTCTGGGCCTTACGGAAACCGTCTTCTGCCTCCTTGGTCTCCTTGAAGCCGCCCATGATCTGCTTGTGGTAGGCATCCTTCTGCCAGTTCTTGACCTTCTCCAAGTCCTCATTCAGCAGGCTGTTCTTGACCTCCTGATGCAGCTCGCTCACCTTGTCTGCTTCTGTCATCATGGCACCCCAGGCCCGCTCTAGGCTGCCATATTGTGGCCCTGAGGAAATGGTAGGAGTTCACGCCCCCAAAACCTGCCACCCAGAACTCCCCTCCCTGGCATCTCTTCTTTCTCTGATGCCTCCCCTGGAAACAGAAGCACTCACTTTCTTTCCCCCATACCTCTTTTTTTTTTTTTTTTTTTTTTTTT
>VZQC01012470.1:1325655-1406212 GCA_009823505.1 Rhizomys pruinosus | reverse complement strand
GTATGTGTATGAATGTACTGTCTGCATGCAAGTTTGTGCACCCGTGTCGTGCAATGCGGCGGAGGTCAGAAGAGGGTCTCGGATTCCCCTGGAACTGGAGTTCTCCTGGAATTGGAGTTTCAGACGGTTCTTAGCCACCATGTGGGTGCTGGGGATCGAACCCGGGTCCTCTGTAAGAGCGGTCGGCGCTCTTAACCGCTAGGCCATCTCTCCAGCCCCTATTTTATTTATTTTTTATGCGTATGAATGTACTGTCTGCATGTAGGTCTGTGCACCCATGTCGTGCAATGCTGCAGAGGTCAGAACAGGGCATCAGATTCCCCTGGAACTGGAGTCAAAGATGGTTCTCAGCCGCCATGTGGGTGCTGGGGATCGAACCTGGGTCCTCTGCAAGAGCAGTCAGCACTCTTAACTGCTAGGCCATCTCTCCAGCCCCCATTATTATTATTTTTTTTATGTTTATGAGTGTACTGTTTGCATGCAGGTTGGTGCACCCATGTCGTGCAATGCCGCAGAGGTCAGAAGAGGGTGTCAGATACCCCTGGAACTGGAGTTAAAGACGGTTCTTAGCCGCCATGTGGGTGCTGGGAATTGAATCCGGGTCCTCTGCAAGAGCAGTCAGCGCTCTTAACAGCTGAGCTATCTCTCCAGCCCCTTAAAGCTATTTTTAAAACATATTTATTATTTTTATTTTTTTATTTTTTGGTGTTTTTGAGACAGAGTCTCCCTATAGCTCCAGCTGGCCTGGAACTCACTCTGTAGGCCAGGCTGGCCTTGAACTCACAGAGATTCACCTGCCTCTGCCTCCCAAGTGCTAGGATTAAAGGCATTCGCCACTATGCCCAGCTATTTTTATTTTTATGTGTATGAGTGTATTGCCTGCATATATGTAAGTGTAACCATGTCATGCAATACCTGAGAAGGTCAGAAGAGGGCATTGGGTCCCCTGGAACTGAAGTTACAGCCTGTTGTTAGTTGCTTTATGGGTGCTGGGTGTTGAATTCAGGTCCTCTGCAAGAGCAGCCAGTGCTCTTAACCACTGAGCCATCTCTCCAGCCCCAAACTGAATTTCTTTTAAACAGTATATGTGATTTTAAAAATTCTGCCCCCCCCCATGGGTATGTATGTAGGTGTGTGCTAGTTACTTTCTGTCAACCCAACAAACTAATGGGAAGAAGGACCCTCAGGTGAGGAATGCCTCTAGGGCGTTGGTCTAGGCCCTGTCTGTGAAACATTTTCATCATTGTTAATTGAAGTAGGAGGGCCCAGACCACCATCCAGCAGGTGGGCCTGCATCATACAAGAAAGCAAGCTGGGGGCTGGAGAGATGGCCTAGGGTTAAGAGCACCGACTGCTCTTGAAGAGGACCCGGGTTTGATCCCCAGCACCCACATGGCAGCCTAGAACTGTCTGAAACTCCAATTCCAGGAGAACTCCAGTTCCAGGGGAATCCGAGACCCTCTTCTGACCTCCGCGACATTGCACGACACGGGTGCACAAACTTGCATGCAGACAGTACATTCATACACATACAGAAATAAATAAAATTAATAAAAAAAAAATAAAAAAAAAAAGAAAGAAAGCTGGTGCTGGGCCGTGGTGGCGCGTGCCTTTAATCCTAGCACTTGGGAGGCAGAGGCAGAGGCAGGCGGATCTTTGTGAGTTCAAGGCCAGCCTAGTCTACACAGTGAGTTTCAGGACAGCTGGGGCTACAGGGAGACCCTGTCTCGAAAAGACCAAAAAAAAAAAAAAGAAAGAAAGAAAGCTGGGTCTGGCATGGTGATGCACACCTTTAATCCTAGCACTTGGGAGGTAGAGGCAGGTGCAGATAGATATCTGTGAGTTCAAGGCCAGCCTGGTCTATATAGTGAGTTCCAGGCCAGCTGTTGTCTACAGGGTGACCGTGTCTCAAAATAAGAAGAAAGCTGGGCTGGAGAGATGGCCTAGCGGTTAAAAGCGCCGACTGCTCTTGCAGAGGACCCGGGTTTGATCCCCCACATGGCGGCCGAGAACCGTCTGAAGCTCCAATTCCAAGAGAACTCCAGTTCCAGGGGAATCCGACACCCTCTTCTGACCTCCGCGGTGTTGCACGACACGGGTGCACAGACTTGCATGCAGACAGTACATTCATACACATACAGAAATAAATAAAATTAAAAAAAAAAAAAAGAAGAAGAAAGCTGAGCAGGGGGCGTGGTGGCTTATGCCTTTAATCCTAGCACTTGGGAGGGCAGCGGCGGCGGTGGATTCTGTTAGTTTGAAGCCAGCCTGGTTTTACATAGTGAGCTCCAGGCAGCTGGGAACTAGAAGGAGAGACCCCTGTCTCAAAAGGAAAAAAAAAAAAAAAAAAAAAAAAAAAAAGCTGAGAGGCTGGAGAGATGGCTCAGCAGTTAAGTGATGCACTGGCTGCTCTTGTAGAGGACCTGGGCTCAGTTCCCAGCACTGAGAAGGCAGCTAACAACTTCCCATAATGCCAGTTCCAGGGGATCTAATGCCTTCTTTTGGCTCTCTCTTCAGTCATTGCACACATGGGTATGCTTACATATACACAGGCAAAACACACACACACACACACACACACACACGCACGCACGCACACACACACACACACGCACACACACACATAAAATAGATGAGGTGGTAAGTCCAGCCCCACAGCAGACTCCAGGCACTTTGCATTCCAGCCTCCTAGGGTTGTACCCACATGGGATTGTGCCAAAGGAAGGCAGGCAGGGAGAGGAAGCGCGAGGGGGACATTGAGCAAGGCCCCAGTGCCGTGCGGCCAGCTCCCACACACTCTCCTAACAAATGCCGTGTTCTTCCTAATGACAGGGCTGAGTCTCCCAGGGGTCAGGAAGTGGACATGCCCAGCCCTCCCTGTGACACACCCAACAGGCTTTGGGGATTCCTCAGAGTGGGCACAAAGCCATCCTGACTTTTCTCATGGGTGGTCACAAGGCCATCTGGGCCTGAAGCTCTTTATTATTAGCAGTAAGAGGTGGCAAGCCACATGAAAATGCAAGAAGGCTCAGGAACTGTGAAGAGTGTGTCCAGGGGGCATGGGAAAGAAAACAAGGGCAGCAGGACTGCTGGATGGGGGACAACACCTTACAAGGTGACCCGCTGCCCCATACACAAGCGCTGCTTCAGGCTGTGAGGGTCATGGTGTCAGCCAGCAGGTCTCAGTGCTGACTATGTACAGCACTTACACTGGCTGACTCAGTTAACAGCACAGCAGCAGGTAGCAGGCTTGGCAGTGGAACTCTGGTTCAAGGCCCCAGAGTCCAAGCCAGGTGTGCACTTGGCCGGACAGGGAGGACACACATAGCTAGCACGGAACTCATTCTGGATCTGTGTCCCCAGGGAGAGGTGATGGTGGCCCTGGGAGAGAGCTGCTGGGGGGTGGGGGTGGGGGTGGGGGAGATACAGGAGAAGCAGCCAAGTCGCAGTGTACACAGGGGTCTCCAGCCAGTGGGTAGACCTGGAGGGCAGAATTATGGGGAAGCATGGGCTTCTTTCTTCTCTCCAGTGACCTGAGGACTCATGCTTCACTGGTCTCCTGATGCTAGGAGGACTGGGACATGCATCAATGACTCCTCAGGTTCTCAGGCCTTGGGACCGAGACACAGTGATACCATGGCCACGTGGGTTTCCCTAGGCTTGACCAGCTCATGTTATGGTATCCCCAGTTCCCAGCTTAGGATGGACTATCCCAAGACTTTACAGCCTCAAAAGCAGTGTGAGCCCACAAATCACCCCTTTTCCTCATCCACCCCTTCCTTCTTGATCTCCCTACCTCCCTCCCTCCCTCCTTCCCTCAGTCTCTCCTTTCTTCCCTCCCTCTTTTCCCCCTTCTTGGTGTGCTGGCTGCTGGTCCTGTGACTCTTGAGAATCCTGATTAGTACTCTTTGAAGGGAAAGGGTGCCTGGGCCTGGAGCCCAGAGTCCTGATTCAAGTCCATGTGCTTTACTGTATTATTATTATTATTATTATTATTAGTCTTTTCGAGACAGGGTCTCCCTGTAGCCCCAGCTGTCCTGGAACTCTGTAGACCAGGCTGGCCTTGAACTCACAAAGATACGCCTGCCTCTGCCTCCCAAGTGCTAGGATTAAAGGCGTGCGCTACCATGCCTGGCTATTATTATTATTATTACTATTATTATTGAGTCTCATGTAGCCCAGGCTGGCCTCAAACTCACTACATAGCAGAGGATGACCTTGAACTTCTGATCCTCCTGCATTCACCTCCCCAGGGCTGAATTACAGACATGCACCATTACACCCAGGGCTTACGTAGTGCTGGGGATGGAACCCAGGGCTTTGTCTATGCTAGGCAAGCATTCCAACTGGGCCACATCCCTAGCCACTGTTATAAAAGTGGTACTGACATGGATCTTGGCTGTCACCAGCTGACACTGACTGAGTATCCACTACCTGCTAAGCTCTCATCTAGATGCTTGACGTGTGCTTTATCTACATTTACAGATAGGGAAACTGAGGCATGGAGCAATTAAAGATGGCACATCCAGGGTCTCAGAGATGGTGAGTGGTGGAACTGGCTGGGTTTAGCACTGGCTATGGCCACAGTTCCCTGTTGTTCTGGTCCTTCCTCAGCCAGGAGTCCTATGGAGCTGAGGAAGCTGGATGTGGCGATGTGGGTGAGAGGAAGGGAGGGGACCAGAGCTTTGCTGAGCACTGAAACAAGCACTATGGGAGACACTCACAGCCAGCACCTCGTTGTTCTCGAGCACTGTAACAGGCACTGTGGGAGACGCTCACAGCCAGCACCTCGTTGTTCTCGAGCACTGTAATGGGCACTGTGGGAGACCCTCACAGCCAGCACCTTGTTGTTCTCCCAGCAATCCTCAGAGAGGACGACTAGCTGCCCCTTCAGTCATGAAGACACCAAGTCTCAGACAGGTAAGCCAAGTCACATAGCCAAAATGTGTCCTGGTTAGCACCTGTCCCTGGGTAGCACAGTGCAGGATTACAACATAGACCCTGGAGTTGAACAGGCTGGCTTCAAACTTGGCTGTGTGACTGATGGGTCACGTCCTCTTTCCAGCCTCAGTTTCCCTGTCTATAAAATAGGCTATTGCTCTTATTCCCAGAGTACTTATCCTCAGGAAAGCAGATCTCCGCTATTTATTTGCTGCCCCTGCTAGGGTTACTTGTTGACCCTGTTGATGGTGGCAGGAAGATGGGGCCCTGAGGACTGCACACTGTAGGTGTGCAGAATGGGGGTTCTGGAGCTCTGCCTCTACCACCTGCTGCCAGGGAGATCCTCACTAAGTCTCTTAATGGGGGAGAGGGTCTCTGTTTCCTAATTTGTGCAGTCAGAAAACAGCACTCACGTGCTCTGAACACCTACTCTGCACAGCTTCTGGTGAACACCCCCCCCCCCACACGGAGATGGACGGTGTCTCTCCAGGTGTACAGACGAGCACCTGGGATTCAGACAGGTGAAGCAGCAGGCTTCATAGAGAGGAGGATATGGGCTGGCCTGGGCCCTTCCCCCACTCCTGATACCCCTACGTATCTGGCCCAGCACTGTAGTGTCCCTCAAGACCTCTGGCTTAAGGGCTTCTCCCTGGAGCTGCTCAGCCAACCCCTAGGCAAGGCCCAAGCAGAGCTTCCTTCACAGCCCAGAGCATCGGGTCCCCACACACCCTTAGAGATGGACGGACTGCACAAGTCTCTGTGGGGCTCCTGATGCAGCAAGAATTGAAGTATCTGTGAGGTGCTGTCCCCTATTTTTTCTGGAGTCCACGAGTCTCCACTGCTCATGTCCCTTCAAGTTTTCTGTCCCCCTCCATCACTTGCCTCTCCCTCCAAACCACACTTCCCTTTAAGGGCCAGATCAGCCTCACTTCCTCCCCCAGAAGCGTCAGGACATCATCCCCCATTAAGAGTACACTGCCCATGGGTCACCCGGGACTAGAGACTGGGCTCAAATCCCACCTCTGCCATTTCTTGGCAGGTTACTTAAACTATCCATTCCTTAGTTTTCTCATCTGTGAACTGGGGGTACGCATACCCCCTATTCTGGGGGCAGAGGGAGTGGGTGACTAACATACTGAAGACAGGTAGGTCTTGTCCCACAGCCAGCACCTTTGGAACAGACAGGGGGCTCGGCCTAATTAACACCCCAGTGCCCCTTCAGAACTACTGGATCTCATCTGGGATCCCCAAGAAATCCAAGAAAAGAAAGACCCAGGTCTGGCTTCCCTAGCCTTCTGTCAGGGTCTAAAAGCCAGGCCCCTAGGCAGGAGTGATAGTACACACATGTAATCCCAGCATTCAGCCAGTAGAGGCAGATCAGGAATTCAGCTTATAGATATTCAGCTATATAGATAAAATTCAGTTATATAGATAAAATTTAAATATATTAAACTCATATATAGGTATATATACTTATATTTATAAACTAATATGAATTAGACCAGCCAGAGCTTCATGAGAACCTGTCTCAAAAAACAAAAGACGGGGCTGGAGAAATGGCTCAGTACTCAAGGGCTCTGGCTGATCTTCCCAAGGACCCAGTTGCAGTTCCCAGTACCCACATGGCAGCTAACAACTATCAGTAACTCCAGCTCCAGAGGATGTGACACCCTCTTCTGGCCTTCGCAGACACTGTACACAAGGGTACAATTACATACATGAAGACAAAATATTCATACACATAAAATAAAAATAAATTTAAAAGATACACTTTTTTTTTTTGGTGTTTTTGAGACAGGGTCTCCCTGTAGCCCCAGCTGGCCTGGAACTCGCTCTATAGACCAGGCTAAACCCACTAAATAAATACCATGTCCAAGACCTTCATTTTGTCTACATGAAGGTCCCGAGATAGTCCCCAAGGGACTACCTTCAGAAATGAAGAATTCAGAGGTTAGAAACACAAAGGAGGTGGAGGCAGAACTCCAGCCTCACAAGCTGCAGGGCCCCAGGGAGGCCCAGGGCCCAGGGCACCAGGCGGATGCTGACTGGGCAGCTGAAACTCCCATCAGCAGGGAAGGAGTTAAAGAGAGCCCTCTCCATGCCCCACCGGGAAGCCATGCAGACACTGCCCCAGCCTCAGTTCCAGAGCCCCATTAGGTGGCCTGCATGACAGCCCTACCAGCCTCGGACCCGGCACCCATCCTCATTCAACGCTAGCTGCTCCCCACAGCATCTGACTCTGTCTCTCTCCCCTCTAGAACATCACACCAAAGCACAGCCTCCGGCCTCACCACACTCCCAGCCGGGTGGGGGAGTCAGCAAGTTCAGTTCCACAGACTGAGCCTCCCAGGGTGAGCCAGCAGCTGTTATCAGCTGGGAAGGAACGAGATGCCCCCACCCCCTGGAAGGGTGCATACTCCATAGGCCTGGGTGGGTGTGTGGAGCTGTCCAGGAAGGGTGAGGCCCAGCTTTCTCCCCAGGCTACACGAGGCCTCAGCTCTGTGCCTGCAGGGTATAGGGTCCAAAGCACTCTCGCCTCTCCTGTCCCAGATTCCCGGGAACTGTCTCCCTATCCTTATCTCAGGGCAAACTTTGGGGAGATGCCAGTGAGGTAACCACAGATGGGGGGGCAGAAGTAGGAGCTAGCTGGGGCACAACCACCTACCCTGTGCTTTTGGTTCATCCCCTTAAGGAAAGACTGCAGTGTGTGCCCTCTGTAGATAAACAAAAAGATAAAGTGGAGTAAACACTGACAAGACTGTAAAGAAAATCAAGGCAAGGAAAGGGGGGGCTTGGCTGGGGGCTAGGAGTGGAGCTGCTTAATGCAGGATAGTCAGAGAAAACCATCCTGGGGGGACACAAGAAGGTGAAGAGAGCTCTAGAGAGATCCAGCCAGAGAACACAGCCGGCAAAAGGCCCGAGCGTAAACATGGCTTCCAAAGGTCGTGAGGCCAAAGCAGACCGTAAGGGGAGGGGAGGATGAAGGTCAGGGAGGTGTAGAGGACCAGGAAGAGGACGCCCACGAGCTAGTTCCTGCAGGTCAGAGGCCACCTGGCTCTCATGGAGCCACTGAAGGGCTAAGGAGCCATGGGGTGTGATCTGGCTTTAGTCTCAAAAGATCTCCAGGACCCTTCAGGCGGGCAAGGAGAACAGAGTGCGTGCCAGCTGCAGGGCAGGGGATCTCGAAAGGGCGGTGTCGTGTGGTAGTCCTCCAACAGGAAGACTGACCTTGGACAGCAGATGCCTTCTGAGGGAAAAGAAAAGCCAGGGCGGGTCAGCTACACTTCCCAGCCAGCCAGTTGGCCTTGGCCGTCCAGAAGGGAGGGGTAAGGGCACATAAACTGAGAATGCCAGGAGGCGGGTCTCTCCCACCATCGACATCCTAAAGGTGGAGGTCACAGGGTCCATGCCAGAGCCTGGCATGATGGAGGGTAGCTCCAGCAACCCTGCAAGTGACTCTCTGGCTCATTTGCTCTGTAAGCAAGCCCAGTTAAACTCAACAGACTCTTCTGAACTATGGTTTGGGAGAGTACTCCTTACTTTGCATTTGGGATCCAGGGAGGGGCGGGGCACCATGTGTACACCACCGTACCTCCTGGAAGAAATTTTAGTGACAGGTGGTCACAGACAGGGAGAGAGAAAGTGGGGCTGGATACTGACTCTGGAGCCAAGTCTTCTGATGGCTGAGATGTAACTGAGGACTAATGGGTGACTTTGGGCTGGGGCCTGAGCTGCTGGCTCATGCTTGGACCAGATGGAGTTGCTTTGGGAGCCCAGGAGCTCAGCAATGGAGCCTGGGGATGCACATTAAGAGCCTCCTCCTGGCTGAATTCCTTCACCAGGTGACCAGGCTCCTCTTAGCTCCAGGCCCATGAGTGCTGGGGCCTCCCTCGAGCTCGCTCCCAGTGGGAGAGGCTTCCAGGGTACAGGATCCCAGCCTGGCCTCTAGCCAGCTACTCTGGCTGGAGATGTCTAGAGCCAAGGGACATGCCCCAGGGGCCACTGCCTGATTCTGGTGGCCTGAGTATAGGGAAAATGGCAAGTGAAGATGTACTTTGATTGGGGCTGGAGAGACTGCTCAGCGATTAAGGCTACTGGCTGCTTGCAGAGGATCCAGGGTTCAATTCCCCAGCACCCACATGGCAGCTAACAAACATCCATAACTCCAATTTCAGGAATCTGACAACCTCTCTGACCTCCACGGGAACTGCAGGATATGGGTGCACTTATACACATGCAGGCAACACACTCATACACATAAAATAAAAATAACAAAATATTAAAAAAAAAAAAAAAGAACAGCCCTGACAAGGACATAGGGAGTAGGGTCAGTGGCCTAGAACGGGCAGAGCAGGAACAGAGAAGGTTGGGGCCAGGCTGGAGACCCTTTCCTCCAATCCCTGGCCTACGGGACTGGCTGCCCTGAAGCCAGCAGGTCAGGGTGCAGGAAAGGCAGGTCACACCAGCCCAAGACTTCAGTAGAAGAGGAGGGAGACTGGGCTCAGAGGGCCTGATCTGCACCCCCACACCCTCATTCTTGCCGGCCCCCTCTGCCTTCTCACCTCACAGGGCCCTGACTTCAAGGCAGAAATCTCTGTGCCCACCCTTGAAGGCTGCCCACTTGACATCTGCAGAAACTGGCATATCCATAAGCTGTGCCAGCTATGTTTGGCACTGCAGGCTCCCTCCCTGCCCTGCGACCTCTGAGTGCCCAGGGGAAGGGGGAAACCCCACACGTAGGTCCAGGACCAGCAAAGAGCTCACTCAAACTCTCCAGCGGTGCTAGGTACAGGAGGGGGTCAGGCTTTCTCTGTCAGGGGTCTCTTGCCCACCCCTTACCCCCATCCCCCTCCTTCAGGCGTCTCTTGCTCAGCTGCTCCTCAGTGCTCCACCCTACCCCCCCCCCCAACTCCGGAGCAGCAGCAGCAGCAGTGGTGGCGGCGGCAGTTTCTCTGCAGTACCGGGCTCCCCCAGCAGCAAGGAGCTGGTCCCCAGGAGCATCGCTGCAGAGTGATGGACACACAGTCCCACCACCCTCCTATAACCTCTGGCTGAGGATGGGCACAGGAGTCCTTTGGGAGTTGGGGGGGGAATCATCCCATCTGATGGGATAGCGTGCGGCGGGGGGGGGGGGGGACGACTGAGCTTGCCTGGCTCTGAACCCCAATCTGGAGATCACCAGGGGTCATCTGGGAGGCTCTGATATCAGGCGGGAGGTTTGGGCCAAATGGCCAAAGACTAGCAAAACCCTGGTGGGGAGAAGGGGAGCTCACTTCTCTCCGCTCCTGCCCCTCCCAGAAACACCGCACTGTGGGAAAACTCTACCCCCACCTCCACCCCAGTCCACTGCCCCCAGGGAAGTGGGGCGGGTCAACGAAGTCAGGATTCGTGGCTTTGGCGCAGACAGGGGACTGTCCTGAGGCGGACGGCGGGCAGGATCTTTGGCCCCGACCTCTCCGACTTGGACATTTCCAGCTCAGTCTTCTCCAGACCCCCCATTGCCTACCTGAGCCCAGCTGGGCTCCAAGCTGGGAGCAGGTGGGCGCTCGCTGCCCCCACTGGGCCAGGCCAGGGCTGGAGGGGCTGGCTGTCCTCCTGCTCCGTGGTGGCGGGCGGGGAGGGGCCTGGCGAGGAGCTGGGGATTTGTCTGTCCTCCGGGGTCCCCTCCAGCCCTCGCTCGGGAGGCGGCGGCAGAAATGCAGGAGCCGGCTCCCCGCCCCCACGCCACCAGCCTCCCCCCTCCGACCCGCCTCCTTCCCCAGCCACCCACCGCCTTCTGCTCGTTTCTATGGAAACCCGGCAATGCTCCGCACAGGCATCCACTGTCTGTGGACGGCAGGGGACGCCCTCCTCTTCCTGTACCCAGCTGCGGTGACATGGGCGCACGCGCATCTCAGGACCCACAGCTGCGGGCACTGGGTGGCATGGCAGCCCCTGCTCCAGTCCTGGCCTCCTCTTCCTCAAGACCCTGTCTCTAGCTTCCCTGCAAGGCGTACCCTGTCCCTGCTCCTCCTACCATGCCCCCACATCTCACAGCACGCTGCTCTGCAAAAATTCCAATATTCTTGACCATTTATTCTCTCATTGAGACCCCAAGTCCTGCAAGGATTTCTGCACAGCCCAATGTCATGAGCTCCTACCCACTGTACAGATTTTACAGGGTCTCATGTGACCAAAGCTGGCCTTGAACTCCTGACCCTCCTGACCCCACCCCCCCAAAGCTGGGATCACATGCACATACCACCAAGCTGGGTTCCATTTTACAGATTGGATCTATAAAGGTTCTTCAGCTGGCTGCTGGTATCCAGGCCTGTAATTCCAATTCTGAGGCCTCTCAGCTCACTCTAGGCCACACTCTACATCACATGGGTCGGCACACACATGTATCCGCTTACTTGTTTTGTTGTTGTTGTTGTTGTTGTTGTTGTTTTGGTATTTTTGAGACAGGGTCTCCCTTTTAGTCCCACCTGTCCTGGAGCTCGCTCTGTAGACCAGGGTGGCCTTGAACTCACAGAGATCCGCCTGCCTCTGCCTCCCGAATGCTGGGATTAAAGTGGGCCACCACGCCTAGCTCGTATCCACTTACTTGTACAAACAATCATTACAGACATTTGAACACAGGTGTTTCCACAAATCTGTGTATCAACTTATCTGTGCACTAATATCAACCTGCACACATCTATAAGACATGTACAGGGGCTGGAGAGATAGCCTAGCGGTTAAGAGCACTGACTGCTGTTGCAGAGGACCCGGGTTCAATCCCCAGCACCCACATGGCGGCTGCGAACCGACTGTAACTCCAATTCCAGGAGAACTCCAGTGCCAGGGGAATCCAACGCCCTCTTCTGACCTCTGCGGCATTGCATGACACGGGTGCACAAACCTACATGCAGACAGTACATTCATACACATACAAAAATAAAAAAATTTTAAAAAAGACATGTACATACATATGTACACAGATCCATTACCTACAACACGTGAACTCTTCCTACATAAAACCTACAGTGACGCATAGGAGCCCTTGGTCTGGGGAGCTCAGTGAACAAAACTAAGTGTCCCAACCCAGGGCTTGAGCCATGAGCTATTTCACAAAGAGGATCTGACTGACTGCTCCACCCTCCACGGGTGAGGCACTAATTGGCCCAATGCTGGGGCTCAACTACTCAGACAGGCCGAGGCAGGCTGACTTCTGCACAATCCTGAAAGACGTCCTCTGCCTGGAGCTCAGCCCACCTCCAATCCTGACCAGTTCTGGTTCTTTGAGTTATGGCGTGGTAGCTAAAACTCCTGCCTCCCTCCTCAGAGGGAGTCCTGGGCTCCACACAGCCCTGCAAACCACCCTGGGGGGGGGGGCAGAAGGAGACAAGAGGGGACTGGGACTCAGGATATACAGCATGACCCACAGGACACCTGTCCCCAATCCACACCACTTCGGGGCCTTAGGAAACGTCACTGTAGTTCCTGTATCCTCAGAGACCCTCCCGAGCCCCAGAGACAGCAGACAAAACAGAACTGAAAACCTAACAAAAATGAAGGCTGGTGTGATGTGTGTGTGTGTGGGGGGGTGTCTCCTTTCCAGTGCTGGAAATGGAACCAGGCCCTCAATCATGCTACGCAATTACTCTGTTACTAAGCTCTCTCTCTATATATATCCCCAGCCTTATTTAAAAAAAATTTTTTATGGGTGTGGTGGCGCATGCCTTTAATCCTAGCACTTGGGAGGCAGAGGCAGGCAGATCTTTGTGAGTTCAAGGCCAGCCTGGTCTACTCTACAGATGTAGTTCCAGACACTGGGCTACAGGGAGAACCCTGTCGCAAAAAGAACCAAAAAAAAATTGTTTATTTACTTTATGTTTTTGTGTGCGAACATGCCTGCAGCATGTGTGGGGGTCAGAGGACAGTCTTCAGGAGTTGGTTCTTTCCTACCATATGGGTTCTGGGGATTGAACTCAGGTGGTCAGTCTTGGTAGCAACCACTGAACCATCTTGCCAGCCCCTACCAGCCTTCTTTTTCTTTTTCATTTTGCTACAGGATCTCACTAAGTTGCCCAGGCTGGCTTTGCCCTCACTCTTCCAGCCCAGGTCGGCCTTGAATTTTCGATGCTCCTGAGTGCTAGAATCACAGGTGTACACCAGCAGGCCCTTCTTCTTCTTTTTTTTTTTTTTTGTATGTGTATGAATGTACTGTCTGCATGTAGGTCTGTGCACCCGTGTCGTGCAATGCCGCAGAGGGTCAGAAATAGGGTTTTGGATTCCCCTGGAACTGGAGTTCTCCTGGAATTGGAAGTTACGATGGTTTCCTCAGCTGCCATGTGTGTTGCTGGTCTTGAACCAGGTCCTCTGCAAGAGCATTCATTGTCTCTAACCGCTAGCTATCTCTCCAGCCCCCCCCCCTGCTTCTAATAAAGATGAGAGCCTCATCCATATTCATCACACAAGGCCTTCTCTATCAGAAGACTGTTGGCAGCTGAACCAGAGGTTGCAGGAATTATCACAGCACTGAGATGTCAGCAGGAGAGGGAGCACATCTACTGGAGTGGCTGGCGCAGAATGTGTCATCCATTCTACAGGTACTTACTAGGCACCCATTCTGTGCCACAAAGGGTTCTCGACACTGTAGTATAGCAGTGAGCAAGGCAAAGCCTCTGCTTGGGCAAACGGCCAGCTAGTGGCTTCTGACTACCCTCCTAGCCTCCAGTCTCTCTCCCCGTGACTTNGAACAATAAGAGCTCGATGCAAGATGCAATTCACTAATTAAAGAAAGCTTTGCATGGTTCTTTCTTATACACCATCTCTCTGATACAAGTTAATTAAAGTACTCTTCAAAACCCTCACCTGACATGGGAGAAATTCCCTGGAGGAGCAGAGCAGAGGGAAAGCCCATTCAGGGTTCCTCTCTTATTTTCAAGCGATGATAAATTGTTTCCATGCTAATTTTATTTATTTTTTTAAAGGAGCAAATTGGTTTTTTTATTTTTATTTATTCTTGTATGTGTATGAATGTACTGTCTGCATGTAGGTCTGTGCACCCGTGTCGTGCAATGCCGCAGAGGTCAGAAGAGGGCGTTGGATTCCCCTGGAACTGGAGTTCTCCTGGAATTGAAGTTACAGATGGTTCTCAGCTGCCATGTGGGTGCTGGGGCTTGAACCCAGGTCCTCTGCAAGAGCAGTCAGTGCTCTTAACCGCTAGGCTATCTCTCCAGCCCCGGCCCTGCTTCTTAATAAAGATGAGAGCCTCATCCATATTCATCACACAAGGCCTTCTCTATCAGAAGACTGTTGGCAGCTGAACCAGAGGTTGCAGGAATTATCACAGCACTGAGATGTCAGCAGGAGAGGGAGCACATCTACTGGAGTGGCTGGCGCAGAATGTGTCATCCATTCTACAGGTACTTACTAGGCACCCATTCTGTGCCACAAAGGGTTCTCGACACTGTAGTATAGCAGTGAGCAAGGCAAAGCCTCTGCTTGGGCAAACGGCCAGCTAGTGGCTTCTGACTACCCTCCTAGCCTCCAGTCTCTCTCCCCGTGACTTTGGCTGTCATAGCAACTTTGCTTGGAAATGCTACCAGGCCCTCCTAGGAAACTGGCTCTGAGACTAAGCCATTTGTCCAAGGTGATAAAAGTCAGGGCTGGGCTGGGATTTGAACCCTCTGCCTGCTAACTTTTACATGCTTCATGATTGCATTATGAAAGATTTAACTGGGAAACATGCGGACAGCCACTAAATCCCAGTAAGGCTTGTAGCCAAATTCAGTCCTCATCCTTGGACCAAAGGCAGGACAATCATTTGTTTGTTTGTTTGTTTTGGGGGGGTCTTCTTGAGATAGGGTCTCCCTGTAGCCCCAGCTGCCCTAGAACACACTATGTTGACCAGACTGTCCTTGAACTCACAGAAATCCATTTGCCTCTGCCTCCCCAGTGCTGGGATTAAAGGCATATGCTACCACACCTTGCCTATGCTGAGTTTTATCCACTTAAGTTAACATGCATATATGTATGCAGTGCCTGTGGAGACCAGAAGAGGTCCGATCCCCTGGAACTACAGTTACAGATGGTTTTTAGCTGCCATGTGGGTGCTGGGAACCAAACCTGGATCCTCTGCAAGAGTAGCCAATGCTCTTAACTGCTGAGCAATCTCTCCAGCCCCAAGTCATCTGTATTTATAGTGCCAGTAGTAGGCATGAGGGGCCCAAAATGACCCTATAGGTGACATCTAGTCTTGGAAGAAGCTTTCCATTAGCTCTCCTCAGGCCTAGAGACGGGAGGTGTTGGGTGCCCCAGACCAGTGGCTCCCTGAAGGAGGAGGAGGAGGCCTCAGCTGGGGGGCAGGACGGATTGGGTTCCCTGCTGCTGTAAGCAGAGCCCCCTGCCCACCTGCTGGCCCCCAAGCCAGGATCACCTTTCTCTTCAAGAATGAGCTCCACCCAGGGACAATGAAGACAGCTGTCCCCTCCCCTCCCTGCGAGCCTGACCTGCCCATCTGCTGCCTGGCAGACCCTAGTCCTGCCCTCCAACACTTGGACTCCAGACGGACCCTGTGGGAGTGTGGGAGAAGCCGACCCTCCTTCTGTCACCTTTCTCCACCCCCATCGCCGGCCTAATCAGGTCCATCTGGCACTGGGAAGGCCCTTGTTGCCCAGCTTCAGCCCTCTGCTCCCCCACTTACAGTTCCAGACAATCCCCCCATGTCTGGCTTTAGCTCTTCTTCCTTAGTCTGGCTTCAGTGCCACAGGTGGGGACAACCTAGATGATGAGAGCACCTACAGAGCACAGGCCCTCATGTGCCCCCCACCCCTGCCTTGCCTCCTTGCTCAGCACTCACTGCCTCGCATCCCCCCACACCCTTATCCATGTGTTCCCCAGCACCAGGGCCAATGCAATCGAGCCTCGTTATCTGCTGCTTTTCATCTCATTTGCATAATGTTTCCTTGACTGTCAAAATGCCAGAATCCTCCCCAGCCCTTACCCAGGTGTGACATGATGGGCAGGGCTGTGCAGCTCCACAGAAATAAAACCACAAGACTCTGCTGAGGATCTGTGGGGGACGCTGAACAGGTGAGCCCTGAGGACCCACAGGACAGAAGCTGGAACCCTTACAGGTCCAGAGGAGGCGGCACTGGACCCTGACTGAGCACCATGCGGAGTCCAGGCAGTGGGCACGGGGCTTTGTACATCACTCGTTTTCACAGCAAACCATTCAGTGGGTATGAAAACTGAGTCTTAGTGCTCCAAACCTGGCCACAGGGCTGGGTCTGAAGCTTTCTGGTGGAGCATGAGCCTAAGCAGACCTGGGGACTTAGGTTCTAGTCACACACACAACGCAAGAACCAGGACGCAGAGCATCACTTGTTAAATCTCTGGTCCCACTCCAGTCATCCTGCATTAGAATCTGTATAACACAAGAGCCTGAACGATTGCCTATGAGAAATGCTGGGTTCAGAGGCCTGCATTCCAACCCACAGCTGAAAGCTTAGGCGGGCACCAACCCTCCTGTGATAACCTCATGCTAGTATCCTGAGCACACTTAGCAGTGTGCTGGATAGCTTTAGTGTTAACTCGGCACGGCTGGGAAGAGGGAACCTCAACTGGGGAGGGCCGGCCTATGGCCATGTCTGTGGGATATTTTCTTGATTATTGAGTGATGTGAGAGGGCCCAGCCCACTATGGGCAGTGCCACCCCCGGGCAGGTGGTCCTGTATTGTATAAGAAAGCAAGCTGAAGGGCTGGAGAGATGGCTCAGTGGTTAAGAGCACTGGCTGCTCTTGAAGAGGACCTGGGTTCCATTCTCAGCACCCACATGCTGGCTAACACCTGTCCGTAACTCCAGTTCCAGGGGATCTGACGCCCTCCTCTAACCTTTCTGGGCATTGCACGACAGGGTACACTTATATATACATTCAGGCAATACATTTATACACATAAAATAATATAAAAATAATAAATAAAGAATATTTTTTTAAAAAGAAAGCAGGCTGAGCATGGGCCAGGGGAGCAAGTCAGTAAGCAGTGCACCTCTACAGTCCAGGTTCCTGCCCTGGCTTCACTGGTAATGAACTGTGCTGTAAGCCAAATAATCCTTTTCTCCCCAAGTTGGATTTGGTCATTGTTTATATCACAATGATAGAAAGCTATCTAAGACAGGAAGTATTTCTGAACCATCTACTAGATGCAGTGCTTCCCAGGGGTAGGGAGGCACAGAGCAGGGAAAGAGCCAGGCACCGTCCAGAAGCCATATCAAAAGGGGAGCTACAATACATAAATAGCAAGATCGCACCGGGCGTGGTGGCGCACGCCTTTAAGCCTAGCACTTGGGAGGCAGAGGCAGGTGGATCTTTATGAGTTCAAGGCCAGCCTGGTCTACAGAGCGAGTTCTAGGACAGCTGGGGCTACAGGGAGACCCTGTCTCAAAAAGATAAGTAAATAAATAAATACCAAAATCAAGTGCTATTTTGTGTTCAAAAAAAAAAAGTGGGGCTGGGCATGGTGGTGCATCCCTTTAATCCTAGCAATGGGGAGGTGAAGGCAGGCAGGTCTCTGTGAGTTTGAGGCTAGCCTCCTCTACCTAGCAAGTTTTGGGGCTATAAAAAAGAGGGTACAGGGAAAGAGTGAGTGGGATGCCATTTTAGAGCTTGCAGTACTGGGGATGAAGCCCGGGGCCTTGCAAATGCTAGACAAGCACTCCACCACTGAGCTACACCCCCAGCATCAGAGCCTCTCTTTGAAGAAATGACATTTGAACAGAGGCCTAAATAAAGGGAGAGAGGGAGGTATGTGATGATTTGTGGGAAGAGTGTTTCTGGCAAAGAAAACAGGAAAGGCAAGTGTCCTGGGGTGGGAAGGACCCAAAACTGGGTGGATGGATGGATAAGACAGATGGACAAGTGGACCGATGGGTGGCTGGGTGGATGGATGGATGGATGAGTGGATATTTGCTCTGATAGATTGGTGAGAGGATGGGTAGATGGATGAATGGATGGATGGATGGATGGATGGATGGATGGATGGATGGATGGATAGATGGGTGGCTGGCTGGCTGGATGTTTAAGTCTATCTAGGGCTACATAATGACACTTTGTCTTCCAAACATTACTTTTTAAAGCCTTTTTTGATTTTTTTTTTTTTTTAGACAGGGTCTCCCTGTAGTCCCAGCTGGCCTGGAACTCACTATGTAGACCAGGCTGGCTTTGAACTCACAGAGATCTGCCTCTGCCTGCCTCTCCCTCCTGAGTACTGGGAATAAAGGCGTGTTCTCCCATACCCAGTGTGATTTTTTAAATTTTATTTATTTTTGTATGTGTATGAATGTACTGTCTGCATGCATGTCTGTGCACCCGTGTCGTGCAATGCTGCGGAGGTCAGAAGAGGGTGTCGGATTCCCCTGGAACTGGAGTTCTCCTGGAACTGGAGTTACAGACTGTTCTCAGCCGCCATGTGGGTGCTGGGGATGGAACCTGGGTCCTCTGAAAGAGCAGTCGGTGCTCTCAACCGCTAGGCTATCTCTCCAGCCCCAGATTTTTTTTTTTTTACTGTGTGTGTGTTTCGCCTGCATGTAAATGCAACTGTATGTGCAATGCAATGCCCAAGGAGGACAGAAGAGGGCATCAGATCTCCTGGACCTGGAGTTACAGATGGGTGCTAGCCACTATGTGGGTGCTGGGAACTGAACCCAGGTCCTCTGAAAGGGCAGGCAGTACTCAGCTATCACTCCAGCCCCCAATGTGTGTGTGTGTGTGTGTGTGTGTGTGTGTGTGTGTGTAGTAAATGCTTTCTGATCAATGTTTCTACACTGAACTGAGATCATTCCCAGCCAAGCAAGGAGCTCAAGTATCTAGGAAGATTGCATTTGCCTCAACTTGGGAAAATGTCCAATTTGGTTACAACTGTGTTTTTGACATTTATAGATTTATTGTGTGTGTATATGCGTGAGTGCATCCACATTACTGCACACATGTAGAGGTCGGCAACTTGCAGAAACCATGTGTATTCCAGGGATCAAACTCAGATCCTCAGGTTTGGCAGCAAGTGCCTTTAACCACTGAGCCACCTCACTGGCCCCTGGGTACAAATTGTTGTGACATTAAAAACGATAGGGCAAAGCTGGGCATGGTGGCGCATGCCTTTAATCCGAGCACTTGGGAGGCAGAGGCAGGCAGATCTTTGTGAGTTCAAGGCCAGCCTGGTCTACAGAGTGAGTTCCAGGCCAGCTGGGGCTACAGGGAGACCCTGTCTCGAAAAGACCAAAAAATAAATAAATTAATTAAAAAAATAAATAAGCCGGGCATGGTGGCGCACACCTTTAATCCCAGCACTCGGGAGGCAGAGGCAGGAGGATCTCTGTGAGTTCAAGGCCAGCCTGATCTACATAGCGAGTTCTAGGACAGCTGGGGCTACAGGGGAACCCTGTCTCAAAAAGACCAAAAATTAATTAATTCCAGGGTTTGGTTTTGTTTTTTGGTCTTTTTGAGACAGGGTCTCTCTGTAGCCCCAGCTGTCCTGGAACTCACTGTGTAGACCAGGCTGGCCTTGAACTCACAGAGATCCGCCTGCTTCTGCCTCGTGCTAGGATTAAAGGCGTGCGCCACCACACCCGGCAATTAATTTCAGTTTTACTTGCTACATGTCAATGTGTTCAGCAGCCACGGCTCATTGCCACCAATTGGACAGTGCTTACATAGAACATTCCAGAATCACAGAACATCAAAGGGACATCAAAGCATACAAATGCTGGAGATGTGGCTCAGTTGGTAGAGCTCTTGCCTAGCAGGCATGAAGCCCTGGCTCCGTCCCCAGGACCCATAAACCAGGTGGTCCTAGTGCTCAGGAGATGGAGGCAGGAGAATCAGGAATTAAAGGTCGCCCTCAGCTACAGAGAGAGTTCGAAGCTATCCTGGGCCACATGAGACCCTGTATCAAAAAGAAAGGAAGGAAGGAACGAACGAACGAACGAACGAACGAACGAAGGAACGAAGGAAGGAAGGAACCATACAAACAGGAAACATGTCTAACATCAGCCCCAAGGTGAGTTCCTACAACATCAATATCTACTGGCTCCTTTGCTCTTGAGGACAGAGCTGCATTCTTTGAGAGGAAAAAAAGAAAAATCATTGCCCCAAACAGTGTAAAAATCACACTTTAGTATGCAACAGCCTCTACAGTTATGTGCTATATTTAGAGAGATGATTAAGCTCTTGATAAAACAGCATTAACAATAACAGGGGAGGAAGCTGAGCCAGGGTCCTACAGGAGCCCAGCCCCAGGACGACTGCCGTACCTTAGAGGAGGGAAGGGTGAGGGGCTGAGGCTTCCAGCATCCTGACACCAGAAACCAGGAATGACAATCTGCACTCAATTTCTTTCTTTACTTTCTTTCTTTCTTTCTTTCTTTCTTTCTTTCTTTCTTTCTTTCTTTCTTTCTTTCTTTCTTTCTTTCTTTCTTTTTCTTTCCTTCCTTCCTTCCTTCCTTCCTTCCTTTCTTCTTTCTTCTTCTTTTCCTTTCTTTCTTGAGACAAGATCTCACTGTGTAGCCCTGGCTGCCCTAGAACTCGCTATGGAGACCAGCCTGGCCTTGAACCCTGCCTCCTAAGTGCTGGGATTAAATGCATACACTGCAACACCTAGTGAGCTTTGTTTTAGGTGTCTTTTAAAAATTTTATGTGTGAGGGTATACCACAGGTGTGCAGGTGTCCAGGGAGGACAGAAAGTGATATTGATCCCCTGGAGCTGGGTTACAAGTGGTCATGGGCTCCCCGATGTTGGTACTGGGAACCAAACTCAGGTCCTCTAGAAGAAAAGCAAGTGCTCCTAGCTGCTGAATCATCTCTCCAGTCTAGTCCCCCATTTCTTTACAATTTTTAAAAATTTATTTACTTTTCTTTTTTGTGTATGAGCGTTTTGCCTGCATGTAAGTGCACTGCCCAAAGACACCAGAGGAGGGGGTCAGATCCTCTGGAACTGGAGGTTTGAACAGTTGTTAGCTGCCCTGTAAATGCTAGGAACTGAATTACGGAATTTGGTCTTCTGTAAGAGTAGCCTGGCTCACCTGCCAGGAGCCCCTCTGCGCCATTTATGAAGGAACGTTTTGCCCTGTATAGAAAACAGTGTGGAAAGCAGTGGGGATGCAGGATTCAGTTGTGGAAGTAAATGTCCGGCTCAATAGCTCCTCTGCCTCTACCTCTGCCCAATCCTTACCAGGTTCCCACTAAATTAGAGCGCGATGTTTGGTTGATGGCTCAAATGTTATCCAAGTTCTCAGTCTGTTCCTTCCCTGGGTTTCTACCTTCAGTGCACACATACAGATTGGTCCAGCATGGGAGTTTCTCTATCTTAGCTCTACAGACATCAGGAGCTAAGATATATGATTCAGGGGGGGGTCTGTCACTTGGACATATGAGACTGTTTACCTCATCCTGTGGAGATACAACGCAACCCATGCCCAGCCCAGCTCAAAAAGAGTCTCATGCTGAGCAGAGCACTAACCAAGAAGCCCCGAGCAAAATGACCCCATACAGAGAAGTATTGGGCTAAATGAGACTTAACCTCTGAGCCAAAGGTTGTGATTGTTTGTTTGCTTGTTTGTTTTTTGTCTTTTTGAGACAGGGTTTCTCCGTAGTCCCAGCTGTCCCGGAAATCACACTGTAGAACCATGCTGGCTTTGATCTCACAGAGTTCCACCATCCTCTGCCTCCCAAGTGCTAGATTAAAGGTGTGCACCACCTCGCCCAGCCAAAGGTTTTGAGCAGAACTGGTACTTGTTAGAGCACAGCCAGGCTGGTGTGGAGACATCTCAGATCTGTCATCCCAGCCTGGGAGGTTGACGTAGAGGGATGGCAAGTTCAAGGCCAAGGCTACCCTGGCTACAGATTGAGGCTCAAGCCACCTGGGTTTATGTAGTGAGTTCCAGTCGAGCTGAGGCTACAGGAAGACCCTGGTCAGACAGAAAACATGAGAAGAGATAGAGAGAATAGATAGAAGAATAGAAGAGAGAGAGTGAGAGAGCTCTCTCGCATGATCTCTAATCTCGAGCGCTCGCCTGCTGCTAGCTCCCTTCTCTCTACTCTCTCCCCTTTGCCTCTCTCCCTTTCCTTTTTCCCTGGTTCATCTCTCCTCTTGTTCCTCCCCCTCTTTCCCTACCCTCCCATCCACCTTCCTGGGTTCCCTCCGTTCCTGTTGTCAAGCCGTCCCCGCTTCCTCCCCAGTTGTCGTGTGACGCGTTCGGCTCCTCGCTACTCCTGATTCTCATCCTCCTTCGTGTCTCCTCTCTTTCCCTTGCCCGCGTCCTGAGCGCTCTCCTCTGGTCCGCACCCCCCGTTCTCATCTCCAGGCTGGTCTTTCCTCCCTGCTTGCCAGATTGGCCGGCTGCCCTCGGCCGACCCCCCCCCCCTGTTTCCATCCTGGCTTTTTTGTGTCCTCCTCCCACTTCGGATCATGGCGCTGTTGCCCTTTTGTCCCTTGTTTTTTTTTTTTCTTTTTTTCTGTGTCTGCCATCTCCGAGTCTGCATGTCGGTTGTGCCCGTGTCCCCGATGCCCCGCCGCGGCTAGTCAGACGAGGGTGGTGGATTCCGCCTGGACTGTCGCATTCCAGGGACGATTCTCCATGTGGGTGCTGGGCAGCGAACCCGGGTCCTCTGGCAAGAGCAGTCGCGCTCTTAATAACTGCTAGGCGCCCTCTCTCCAGCCGCTGTTTTTTGGTTTTTTTATGTCATTTGAAGACAGGGTCTCCCTGTAGACCCCAGTGGCCTGGAACTCACTATGGTAGACAAGACTGGCTTTGAACTCAAAAAGACATGCCTGCCTCTGCCTCCCAATGTCTGGGATTAAAGTGCGTCGCAACCACCACCAGCATTCGATGCCTGTGGCAGCCATCTTGTGATTCCAATGGGAGCTCTAGAGGGTAGTTCCTTGCGGCTGAATCACAGAGCTAATCAGGGTCTTCCTGAGAGCAGTGACAAGTTCCTTTCTGTTTAAGTCAAGAAAGTGTCAACAATTGTTGCCAATTACTGGGGCTGAAGGTGTGGCTTGGGGCTGGAGAATAATTGGTACTAGTAAGCAAGAGGAGATCAAAAGCTCCAGACTTCCAACCCTCGACCATGGATGGAGTGGGGGGAGGGGATGTTGACATGCCTCTCTACATGATCCTGTTCTCAAGAAAATTTAAGATTATCCTTTGGGCTGGAGAGAGGGCTCAGTTGCTTACTAAGTCAAACACCGGCTCTTGAAGACATTCCCAAGTTCACTTCCTAGGACAACCCACGATGGAGCTAAAAACCCTCTTTTAAGCAGGGTAATGGTGGCGTAACGCCGTTAATCCCAGGCACTTGGAGGCAGAGGCAGGGGGATCTTTTGTGCGTTCAAGGCCACCTGGTCTACAGAGTCGTCCAGACAGCGGGGGCTACCGGGAGACCCTGTTCCAAAAAAAAAGATTTATCTTTTAGCATATACCCTAGAGAAAAATTCCACACGGGCTCAAGAAAACAAACACAAAAAGGTACTTTGTGATTCTGTTACTCAAAAGGGAGGAGAGAAATGGGTAAAGTAGCTCGGCAGTTTGTTGGCGCTGCCTAGTACCAGGAAATTTGTAGGTCTGACCCAGGAAATACACACACACACTTACCACAAACACCAGCTCAAACTGGTGGAATATTATATACCCCGTACCACTCTGACCCAACAATCCCAGCACTAAGGAGTCCGGAAAGACAGCAAGATCAGGAATTCAAGGTCAAAATCCTCAGAACAAAAGTGAGTCTGAGGCACACAGCCCTGTCTTAAAAAAAAACTAAGAAATTTGGCCTGGTGGCTACGCCGTTTAATCCCAGTTGTGAGTTTTGAGGTAAGTCAGAGGGTCCTTGTTTTCCAGGCCAGCCGGTAACAAAGAAGAGTTCCAGGCCAGCCGAGGGTTAACTAGTAAGGCCCCTGTCTCAAAAACAACAAAAAACAAAAAGCAATAAATNGGTCAGTGGCCTAGGACGGGCAGAGCAGGAACAGAGAAGGTTGGGGCCAGGCTGGAGACCCTTTCCTCCAATCCCTGGCCTACGGGACTGGCTGCCCTGAAGCCAGCAGGTCAGGGTGCAGGAAAGGCAGGTCACACCAGCCCAAGACTTCAGTAGAAGAGGAGGGAGACTGGGCTCAGAGGGCCTGATCTGCACCCCCACACCCTCATTCTTGCCGGCCCCCTCTGCCTTCTCACCTCACAGGGCCCTGACTTCAAGGCAGAAATCTCTGTGCCCACCCTTGAAGGCTGCCCACTTGACATCTGCAGAAACTGGCATATCCATAAGCTGTGTCAGCTATGTTTGGCACTGCAGGCTCCCTCCCTGCCCTGCGACCTCTGAGTGCCCAGGGGAAGGGGGAAACCCCAGGACCAGCAAAGAGCTCACTCAAACTCTCCAGCGGTGCTAGGTACAGGAGGGGGTCAGGCTTTCTCTGTCAGGGGTCTCTTTGCCACTTTCCCCTTACCCCCCACCCCCATCCTTCACGGCGTCTTCTTTGCTCAGCTGCTATTACTCCTCAGTGCTCCACTCCAATTAACCCCCCCACCCACTACTCCGAGAGCAGCAGCAAGCTAGTGGGTGGAGCCTTGTGCGGCAGTTTCTCTACAAAGTAATACCTTGGCTCCCCTTCAGCAGGCAAAAGAGAGCCTGCTGGTCCCTCAGGAGCAGTCGCTGCATTGAGTGATGTACAATAACGTTCCCACCCACCTTTTCTCCCTAAATGATTTACCTCTGGGCTGAGGATTGGGTGCCAGAGATTCCTTTGGTTGAGTTGGGGGGTTGAATCATCCCATCTGATGGGATAGCGTGCAGGCCGGGTGGAGGTGGGGGGTGGGAACGACTGAGCTTGCCTGGCTTTCTGATCCCCAAAATTCTGGAAGATCACCAGGGGTCATTCTGGAGGCTCGTACGGCGGGAGGTTTGGGCCAATTATGGCCTCAAAGACCTAGCCAAATAACACCCTGGTGGGGGTAGTAAGGTTGAGCTCTCTTCCTCCTTCCCGCTCTCCTTGCCTCCTCCCAGATACAACTTCGTTCTACTGTGGGAAAAACTTCTACCCCCACCTCCACTCCCAGTCCCATCTGCTCCCCAAGGGAAAGTGGGGCGTGGTCAATCGAGTCAGAGATTGTGGCGTTTTGGCGCAGAACAGGGGACTTGTCCTGAGGCAGACGCGGCAGTGATCTTTTTTGCCACCGACCTCTCGCGACTTGGACATGTTCCAGCTCATGTCTTTCTCCAGACCTCCCATTGGCCTTTTTACCTGAGCCCAGCTGGGCTCCAAGCTGGGAGCAGGTGGGCGCTCGCTGCCCCCACTGGGCCAGGCCAGGGCTGGAGGGGCTGGCTGTCCTCCTGCTCCGTGGTGGCGGGCGGGGAGGGGCCTGGCGAGGAGCTGGGGATTTGTCTGTCCTCCGGGGTCCCCTCCAGCCCTCGCTCGGGAGGCGGCGGCAGAAATGCAGGAGCCGGCTCCCACCGCCCCCACGTCTTACACAGCTCCCCCCTGCCGACCTCCCTCCTTTCCCCATCCACTCCCATCCGCCTTCTGCTCCAGTCGTTTCTATGGAAACCCGGCAATGCTCCGCACAGGCATCCACTGTCTGTGGACGGCAGGGGACGCCCTCCTCTTCCTGTACCCAGCTGCGGTGACATGGGCGCACGCGCATCTCAGGACCCACAGCTGCGGGCACTGGGTGGCATGGCAGCCCCTGCTCCAGTCCTGGCCTCCTCTTCCTCAAGACCCTGTCTCTAGCTTCCCTGCAAGGCGTACCCTGTCCCTGCTCCTCCTACCATGCCCCCACATCTCACAGCACGCTGCTCTGCAAAAATTCCAATATTCTTGACCATTTATTCTCTCATTGAGACCCCAAGTCCTGCAAGGATTTCTGCACAGCCCAATGTCATGAGCTCCTACCCACTGTACAGATTTTACAGGGTCTCATGTGACCAAAGCTGGCCTTGGACTCCTGTTTAACCCCTCCTGACTCCACCCCACCAAAGCTGTGGTCACATGTTCAACATACCACCAAGCTGGGTTCCATTTTACAGATTGGATCTATAAAGGTTCTTCAGCTGGCTGCTGGTCTATCACAGTTGCCTGTAATTCCAACTCCTGAGTGTCCACTCAGCTACACTCTATGCCACACTCTACATCAACATGGGTCGGAACACATTTATCGCCACATGTACTTTCCGCATTACTTGTTTTTTTTTTTTGTTTGTGTGGTTGTGTTGTTTTTGTTTGTTCTTTTGAGACAGGTCTCCTCTTTATTAGTCTCCACCGCCGTTGGAAGCTCCACTCTGTATGACCAGGGTGGCCTTTTGAAACTCCTTACACAGAGACTCGCCTGCCTCTGCTTCCCTGTAATGCTGGGATTTTAGTGGGTCCACCACGCCTTAGCTCGTATCCACTTACATTGTATCAATATCCATCTTATACAGACAATTTTGAAAACACAGTGTGTTCCACAATCTGTGTATTCAACTTACTGTGCACTTATATATCTAACCTGCACACATCTATTAAGACATGTACAGTGGGCTGGAAGAGATAGCCTAGCGGTTTAAGAGTTCATTTCTGACTGCTGTTGCAGAGAAACCGGGTTTGAATCCCAGCACCACACCATGGCGGCTGGCGAAACTCGACCTACGTAATCTTTGCCAATTTCAGGAAGAATCTCCAGTGCCGGGGAATTCCACCCCACCATCTTTCTGACTCAGCGAGTTGCATAGTGCTTTCCGGTTTGCATGACAACGTGGTTTGCATACAAACCCTACATGCAGACAGTACATTCATACACATTTACAAAAATATTAAAAAAATTTATAAAAAAGACATGTATCTATAACTTATGTACACAGAATCCATTACCTACAACACGTGAACTCTTCCTACATAAAACCTACAGTGACGCATAGGAGCCCTTGGTCTGGGGAGCTCAGTGAACAAAACTAAGTGTCCCAACCCAGGGCTTGAGCCATGAGCTATTTCACAAAGAGGATCTGACTGACTGCTCCACCCTCCACGGGTGAGGCACTAATTGGCCCAATGCTGGGGCTCAACTACTCAGACAGGCCGAGGCAGGCTGTGACTTCTGCACAATCCTCTGAAAGACGTTTCGCTCTGCCTGGAGCTCAGCCTCACCCCATCTTGACCAGTTTTTCTGTAATCTATGAGGTAATGGCGTGGTAGCTTAAAATCTGCCTGGCCTCCCTCCCTCAATAGGAGTCCTGGGCTCCACACAGCCCTGCAAACCACCCTGGGGGGGGGGCAGAAGGAGATTTCAAGAGGGGACTGCGGACATCAGGATATATCAGCATGACCCACAGGTACACCTGTCCCCATCCACACACCACCTTCGGGGCCTTAGGAAATTCGTCACTTGTATGTTTCCTGTATATCTCAGAGACCCTTCCACGATGTTCCCCATGAGAACATGCAGACAAAACTTAGATACCTGAAAAACTAACAATAAATGAAGGCTGGTGTGGATGTGTGTGTGTGGGGGGGTGTCTTTCACTTTCTAAGTGGCTGTGAAATGGGAACCACAAGGCCCTCAAGTCATAGCTACGCAAATTACTTCTCTGTTACTAAGTCCTCATGACTCTATATATATTCCCAGCCTATATTTTAAAAAAATTTTTATAATGTGGGTTGGGTGGCGCATGCCTTTAATCCTAGCACTTGGAGGCAGAGGCCAGGCAGACATTTAGCTTTGAGTTCAAGGCCAGCCTGTGTCCCGTATCTAGAGTGATTTGTTCCAGGATAGCTGGGGCTACCCAGGGAGACCCTGTTCAAAAAAAGACAAGACAAAAAAAAAAAATTTTTTTTTAACATTTTTTTTTTTTTTTTTTTTTTCATTTATTGTGTGTGTGTAGAACACAGCATTTGTGTTGGTCAGAGGACAACTCATGATTGTTAGTTGGTTCTTTCCTACCATATGGGATTCTGGGGATTGAAACTATAGGTGTGTTCAAGTCTTGGCAAATATTGCTAACATGAAATCCATCTTGCCTCATTAGCCTTACCTACCAGTTCTCTTCTTTTTCTTTTTTCATTTTGGCTACAGGTTCTCACTAAGTTTTGGCCTTCAGGCTGGCTTTGCCCTCTTTACTCTTCCAAGCCCAGGTCGGCCTTGATATTTTCGAATGCCCTTGAGTGCTAGAATTCACAGTTGTGTACACCAAGCAGGCCCTTTCTTCTTCTTTGTTTTTTTTTTGTATGTGTATGAATGTACTTTTTTTTTTTTTTTTTTTTTTTGTGCACCCGTGTCGTGCTGCAATGCCGCGGAGGTCAGGATTAAGAGGGCGTTGTTGATTCCCCTGGAACTGGTTTTCTCCTGGAATTGAAGTTTACAGATGGTTCTCAGCTGCACATGTGGTGCTGGGGTTGAACCCAAGGTCTGCTCTGGCATAGAGAGCAGTTGGTGTTCTTTAACCGCTAGGCTATCTCTACCGCCTTCCGGCCCTGCTTCTTAATAAAGATGAGAGCCTCATCCATATTCATCACACAAGGCCTTCTCTATCAGAAGACTGTTGGCAGCTGAACCAGAGGTTGCAGGAATTATCACAGCACTGAGATGTCAGCAGGAGAAGGGGCACTATTATAAACTGGAAAGTGGCTGGCGCAAGAATGTGTCATCCATTCTACAGGTACTTACTAGGCACCCATTCTGTGCCACAAAGGGTTCTCGACACTGTAGTATAGCAGTGAGCAAGGCAAAGCCTCTGCTTGGGCAGAACGGCCAGTCTAGTGGCTTTCTGACTAACCCTCCTGCCTCCCAGTCTCTGCTCTCCTCCCGTGACTTTGGCTGTCTTAATAGACTTGCTTGGAAAATGCTACTTCTTAGGTTCCCTCCTAGGTTAAACTGGCTCTGAGACTTAAGCACCCAATTTTGTCCAAGGTGATATAAGTCATGGGCTGGGTGCGGTGGATTTGAACCTCTGCCTGCTAAACTTTTTATCAACATTTGCTCATTTCCTTATGTAAAAGAATTTAACTGGGAACATGCGGAACAGGCCCACTAAAATCACCAAGTTAAGAGCTTGTAGCCAAATTTCAGTTCCTCACTGCCTTGAGCCAAAGGCAAGGGACATATCATTTTTGTTTGTTTGGTTTGTTTTTTTTTTTTTTTTTTTTTTTTTTTTTTTTTTTTTGCCTCCCTGTAGCCCCAGCCTGCCCACTAGTAAACACACTATGTTGCCAGAACTGTCCTTGAACTCATCAGAAAATCCATTTGCCCTCTGCCTTTCCCCATGTGCTGGGATTTAAAGGCATATGCTACCACACACACATTGCTATTTAGCTCGAGTTTTATCCCACTAAGTTAAATGCACTATATTGTTGTGCAGTTTCTGTGGAGACCAGAAGAGGTCCGATCCCCTGGAACTACAGTTACAGATGGTTTTTTTTTAGTCTGCCATCATGTTGGGTGCTGGGAACCAAAACTGGATCCTCTGCAAGAGTAGCCAAATGTTCTTTATACTGCGGAGAAATTTCTCTCTCCTAGCCTTCTCCATTAGTCATTCTGTATTATTATGTGCCAGTAGTAGGTCATAGATGGGGCCCATAAATGACCACTAAACTTTAGGTTGACATTCTAGTCTTTGGAAGAAGCTTTCCAAATTTAAGCTCTCCTACAGGCCTAATTGAAAGACGTGGATGGTGTTGGGTTTGCCCAGCACCAGATTGGCTACCTGAAGGGGAGGAGGAGGAGGCCTCAGCTGGGGGGCAGGACGGATTGGGTTCCCTGCTGCTGTAAGCAGAGCCCCCTGCCCACCTGCTGGCCCCCAAGCCAGGATCACCTTTCTCTTCAAGAGTGAGCTCCACCCAGGGACAATGAAGACAGCTGTCCCCTCCCCTCCCTGCGAGCCTGACCTGCCCATCTGCTGCCTGGCAGACCCTAGTCCTGCCCTCCAACACTTGGACTCCAGACGGACCCTGTGGGAGTGTGGGAGAAGCCGACCCTCCTTCTGTCACCTTTCTCCACCCCCATCGCCGGCCTAATCAGGTCCATCTGGCACTGGGAAGGCCCCTGTTGCCCAGCTTCAGCCCTCTGCTCCCCCACTTACAGTTCCAGACAATCCCCCCATGTCTGGCTTTAGCTCTTCTTCCTTAGTCTGGCTTCAGTGCCACAGGTGGGGACAACCTAGATGATGAGAGCACACTACTAAGAAGCACAGTGCCCCCTCATGTGCCCCCCCAGTCACAGGCCCCCAGGTGTACTCCCCACCAGCTAACATGGCCCCTCATGTGCCCCCATCCAACCCCTTGCCTTGCCTCCTATGCTCAGTTTCAACTCACTGCCTTCGCTTTCCCCCCACCCTTCATCCATGTGTTCCCCAGCACCAGGGCCAATGCAATCGAGCCTCGTTATCTGCTGCTTTTCATCTCATTTGCATAATGTTTCCTTGACTGTCAAAATGCCAGAATCCTCCCCAGCCCTTACCCAGGTGTGACATGATGGGCAGGGCTGTGCAGCTCCACAGAAATAAAACCACAAGACTCTGCTGAGGATCTGTGGGGGACGCTGAACAGGTGAGCCCTGAGGACCCACAGGACAGAAGCTGGAACCCTTACAGGTCCAGAGGAGGCGGCACTGGACCCTGACTGAGCACCATGCGGAGTCCAGGCAGTGGGCACGGGGCTTTGTACATCACTCGTTTTCACAGCAAACCATTCAGTGGGTATGAAAACTGAGTCTTAGTGCTCCAAACCTGGCCACAGGGCTGGGTCTGAAGCTTTCTGGTGGAGCATGAGCCTAAGCAGACCTGGGGACTTAGGTTCTAGTCACACACACAACGCAAGAACCAGGACGCAGAGCATCACTTGTTAAATCTCTGGTCCCACTCCAGTCATCCTGCATTAGAATCTGTATCACACAAGAGCCTGAACGATTGCCTATGAGAAATGCTGGGTTCAGAGGCCTGCATTCCAACCCACAGCTGAAAGCTTAGGCGGGCACCAACCCTCCTGTGATAACCTCATGCTAGTATCCTGAGCACACTTAGCAGTGTGCTGGATAAGCTTTAGTGTTAACTCGGCACGGCTGGGAAGAGGGAACCTCAACTGGGGAGGGCCGGCCTATGGCCATGTCTGTGGATATTTTCTTCATTGATTAAATTTGAGTGTTGTGGGAGGGCTCAGCCCATGGTGGACAGTGCCACTTCTGGGCGGTGGTCCTGTATTGTATAAAGAAGCAAGCTGGGGCTGGAGAGAATGGCTCAGTGGTTAAGGCACTGGCTTGCCTTTGAAAGAGGAACCTGGTTCCATTCCTCAGCACCCACATGCTGTGCTAACACCTGTCCGTAACTCCAGTTCCAGGGGATCTGATCGCCTCCTATAACCTTTTGTGGCATTGCACGACAGGGTACACTTATATATACATTCAGGCAATACAGTTTAAGTAAAACATAAAATAATATAAAAATAATAAGATAAAGAATAATTTTTTTAAAAAAAGAAAGCAGGCTGAGCTGGCCAGGGGAGCAAGTCAGTAAGCAGTGCACCTCTACAGTCCAAAGGTTCCTGCCCTGGCTTCACTGGTAATGAACTGTGCTGTAAGCCAAACAATCCTTTTCTCCAAGTTGGATTTGGTCATTGTTTATATCACAATGATAGAAAGCTATCTAAGACAGGAAGTATTTCTGAACCATCTACTAGATGCAGTGCTTCCCAGGGGTAGGGAGGCACAGAGCAGGGAAAGAGCCAGGCACCGTCCAGAAGCCATATCAAAAGGGGAGCTACAATACATAAATAGCAAGATCGCAACCGGGCGTGGTGGCGCACGCCTTTAAGCCTAGCCAGCTTGGGAGGGCAGAGGCAGGTGAATCTTTATGAGTTCAGGCAGCTTTCTGGTCTACAGAGCGAGTTCTAGGACAGCTGGGCTACTGGGAGACCTGTCTCTAAAAAGAATAAGTAAATATTTAATAAATTAACAAAAAATCCCCAAAAAATAAGGTGGCTTATTTTGGTTGGGGGGGTGGTTTTTTTCAAAAATAAAAAAAAAAAAGTGGGGCTGGGCATGGTGGTGCATCTCCTTTTGAGATCATAGCTTAATGGGGAAGGTGAAGGCAGGCAGGTCTTCTCTGGTGGAGTTTGAGGCTAGCATCCTCTCCTAGCAAGTTTGGGGCTTAAAAAGTGATAGAGGGTACAGGGATTATAGAGTGAGTGGGAATGCCAATCTTACGAGCTTGCCAGTATATCCTGGGGGATGAAGCCGGGGCCTTGCAAATGCTAAGAGCTAAGCGACCTCCACACACTGAGCTATCACCCCAGCATTCAAGAGCCTCTCTTTGAAGAATGACATTTGAAAGAGCCTAATAAAGGAGAGAGGGAAGGAATGTTGGATGAATTTGTGGGAAGTATGTTTCTGGCAAAAGAAAACAGGAAAGGCAAGTGTCCTGGGGTGGGAAGGACCCAAAACTGGTGGATGGATGGATAGAGAAATGTTAGCCAAAGGTGACCGTGGTGGCTGGGATGGAGTGATGGATTTGGATGAGTGGGGAGGAGCGCGCGCGGGGAGGAGGAGAAGGATGGTGTTTTAATTGAGTTAATGGATGGATGAGATGGATGGATGGATAGAGGGGTGACTAGCTAAGGTGGGCGGTGGGTGGGTGGGTGATTGGATGATGGATTAGATGGGTTGGCTGGTGGCGATGTTTAAGTCTATCTATGGGCTACATAATGACACTTTGTCTTCCAAACATTACTTTTTAAAGCCTTTTTTGATTATTTTTTTTTTTTAAGACAGGGTCTCCCTGTAGTTCCTACTGTCCTGAATCTCCTGTTGTAGACCATTGGTGGCTTGAACTCACAGAGTATCTGCCTGCCTCTGTTCCTGTCCTCTCCCTCCTTGAAGTACTGGGAAATTTTAAGGCTGTGTTCTCCCAACCACAGTGTGATTTTTATAAAATTTTTTATTTATTTTTGTAAGTGTGTATGAGTGTATTCTGTCTGCATGCATGTCTGTGCTCCCATGTCGTGCATATGTCCTGGCGGAGGTAGAAGAGGGTGTCGGATTCCCCTGGAACTGGAGTTCTCCTGAGACTGGTAAGTTACAAGCGTTCCTTCAGCCGCCATGTGGGTGTTGGGGATAGGAGCCTGGGTCTCTGAAATGTAGCTAGTCGGTGCTTTATCAAACCGTAGGTCTTATCTCTCTTCTCCAGCTTCCCAGATTTTTTTTTTTTTTTTTTAACTGTGTGTGTGTTTCGCCTGCATGTAAATGCAACTGTATGTGCAATGCAATGCCCAAGGAGGACAAAATAGGGAATCTAGATCTCCTGGACCTTCCTGGAGTTTAAAGATGGGTGCTAGCTCACTATGTGGGTGTGGGAACTGAACCCATGGTCTTCTCCTGATTAATGGGCAGGCAGTTTTTCAGCTTTTAGGTCTTACATTCTTCCAGCCCCCAATGTGTGTTGTGTGTGTTGTGTGTTGTGTGTGTGTGTGTTGTGGTATTGTAAATCGCTTTACTGAATTCAATGTTAGTCCTACACTGAACTTTTGAGACTCATTTCCCAAGTCCAAGCCAAGGAGCTCAAGTATTTCGTAGGAAAGATTGCCATTTGCTCACTCACTTTTGGGAAATTGTCCAATTTGGTTTAACAACTTGTGTATTTTGAAAATTTATAGATTATTTTTGTGTTTTGTGTATATAATGCGTGCAAGCATCCACATTACTGCACCACATGTAGAAGGTCATCGGTTTCAACTTGCAGAAATTCCATTGTGTAATTTCCTAGGGATCAAACTCTCAAGATCCTCAGGTTTGTTGCAGCAAGTTTTGCTTTAATTTTCTTCATCTGATGCTCACCTCACCTGGCCACCCTGGGTAAATTATTTGTTGATGACATTACAATAACGATTATAGGTTGCAAATATTGCTGGGCATAGGTAGGCGCATTTGCTTAATTCTTCGAGCACTTTTTGATGGGAGGCAGAGTGGTCAGCTTAGATTTTTGATGAGTTCCAGTTGTCCTTTAGTTTTTCCTTGTGTCTTTTATCATGGAGATTGAGTCATCAGCGCCAGCTGAGGCATACAGGGAGACCTTCTTGCTCTCGAAAAGACCTAAACTAATAAATTTAATAAATTTAATTTAAAAAAATTATATTAAGCCAGGGCAATGGTGGCTTGCATATTCCTTTTAATTCCCAGCCACTCGGTATTTAGTGCTTCAGAGCGCTTCTCAGTGTTAGGATCTTTATCTGTTTTGTAAGTTTAAGGGCCAGCCTTGATTCTAATTTCTATTGCTGATGTTTACTTTCTTGTTTTAGACAGTTCTGGTTGGTTCTAAGGGGATACCCTGTTCTTCAAAAAATGTACCAAAAAATGTAATTAATTTTCTCTAAGGGGTTTGGTTTTTGTTTTTGGTCTTTTGAAGAACAGGGTTCTCTCTGTAGCCCCAAGCTGTCCTGGAACTCATCTTGTTTGTAAGACCAGGTCTGTGTCCTTGAAACTCACAGTAGATCCGCCTAGACTTTCTGGCTCATTGCTTAGGAATTTAAAGGCGTGCGCTCACTTTTATAACACCCGGCAATTAATTTCAGTTTTACTTGCTACATGTCAATGTGTTCAGCAGCCACGGCTCATTGCCACCAATTGGACAGTGCTTACATAGAACATTCCAGAATCACAGAACATCAAAGGGACATCAAAGCATACAAATGCTGGAGATGTGTTTTGCTTTCAGCTTGGTAAGAGCTTCATTTGCCTTAGTTGGCAGGCATGAAGCCCTGGCTCCGTCCCCAGGACCCATAAACCAGGTGGTCCTAGTGCTGTATTCAGGAGATTATGTGTATTGGTCCAGGTAAGATCAGGTCAATTTTAAATATAGATTATTATTTGGACCTTTTTGGTGTACTATGTTTTCATTTATTTTCTATATAACTTTATTTATAATTCTTATACCAAATTAATTACTTATAGTGTACTTTTTTTTTATTATTATTCTTTGTTTATAATATAATAATCTTTTTTTTATTTTTATTATTCTTTATCGCTTTTTAATTTTTTTTTTTGTAATTAATCAGTATTTTAATATTATTTTTATTATTTTATAACTTTTTTTAACTCTTTTAAATAATTTATTTTATTATCCATAATATTATGATATGTGTATAATTAATTTCATTTTTTTAAGATTACACTTGGTTCTTATTTCCTTTTGACTTCTCTCTTCTTGTTTTTTTTATCCATTAGCCTGTTATTTTTTTTTTATTTCATTTTTTTTTTTATTTTTCTCTTTTCTTATTGGTTTTTATTGTACTTTTATTATTATTTATTAGTAATTATATTACATTTTATTTTACTAATATTTTTTATTTATTGTTCTTAAAGCAATTCTATTCCTCGTGGCCCACAATGAGACCCTGTATCTAAAATAAAATAGGAAGTGAAGTGAGAACGAACCGATTCCGAGACTTGACGGAATCTCTGTTATGACGAATCAGGCACGATGGAATTGGAAAGTGACTATACTATTTATCATGTTGAAACGTAATGTTGTATTTTTGTAACTTATCTTTAACTTATAATATTTAGTCCCCCAATAGTGTCTGAGTTTGTTACTGAACGAACGAACGAAGGAACGAAGGAAGGAAGGAACCATACAAACAGGAAACATGTCTAACATCAGCCCCAAGGTGAGTTCCTACAACATCAATATCTACTGGCTCCTTTGCTCTTGAGGACAGAGCTGCATTCTTTGAGAGGAAAAAAAGAAAAATCATTGCCCCAAACAGTGTAAAAATCACACTTTAGTATGCAACAGCCTCTACAGTTATGTGCTATATTTAGAGAGATGATTAAGCTCTTGATAAAACAGCATTAACAATAACAGGGGAGGAAGCTGAGCCAGGGTCCTACAGGAGCCCAGCCCCAGGACGACTGCCGTACCTTAGAGGAGGGAAGGGTGAGGGGCTGAGGCTTCCAGCATCCTGACACCAGAAACCAGGAATGACAATCTGCACTCAATTTCTTTCTTTACTTTCTTTCTTTCTTTCTTTCTTTCTTTCTTTCTTTCTTTCTTTCTTTCTTTCTTTCTTTCTTTCTTTCTTTCTTTTTCTTTCCTTCCTTCCTTCCTTCCTTCCTTCCTTTCTTCTTTCTTCTTCTTTTCCTTTCTTTCTTGAGACAAGATCTCACTGTGTAGCCCTGGCTGCCCTAGAACTCGCTATGGAGACCAGCCTGGCCTTGAACCCTGCCTCCTAAGTGCTGGGATTAAATGCATACACTGCAACACCTAGTGAGCTTTGTTTTAGGTGTCTTTTAAAAATTTTATGTGTGAGGGTATACCACAGGTGTGCAGGTGTCCAGGGAGGACAGAAAGTGATATTGATCCCCTGGAGCTGGGTTACAAGTGGTCATGGGCTCCCCGATGTTGGTACTGGGAACCAAACTCAGGTCCTCTAGAAGAAAAGCAAGTGCTCCTAGCTGCTGAATCATCTCTCCAGTCTAGTCCCCCATTTCTTTACAATTTTTAAAAATTTATTTACTTTTCTTTTTTGTGTATGAGCGTTTTGCCTGCATGTAAGTGCACTGCCCAAAGACACCAGAGGAGGGGGTCAGATCCTCTGGAACTGGAGGTTTGAACAGTTGTTAGCTGCCCTGTAAATGCTAGGAACTGAATTTGGGTCTTCTGTAAGAGCATCCAGTGCTCTTAACTGCTGAGCCCTCTGCGTCCATTTATGAAGGAGTTTGCCCTGTAAGAAAACAGTGTGGAAAGCAGTGGGGATGCAGGATTCAGTTGTGGAAGTAAATGTCCGGCTCAATAGCTCCTCTGCCTCTACCTCTGCCTCCTTGACCAGGGTTCCCACTAAATTAGAGAGAGGATGTTGGGGTGTGGCTCAATGTTATACAAGTGCTCAGTATGTTCATTCCCTGGGTTCTACCTTCAGTGCACACATACAGATTGGTCCAGCATGGGAGTTTCTCTATCTTAGCTCTACAGACATCAGGAGCTAGATAATGCTTCACGGTGGGGCTGTCCTGGGCATCATGAGACTGTTACCTCAGTCTGTGAGATACAAGCAGCACCCATGCCCAGCCATGCTAAAAAAGAGTCTCTGCTAGAGCAGACACTACCAAGAATGCCCCGAGGCAAAATGACCCCAGACAGAGAAGTATTGGGCTAAATGAGACTTAACCTCTGAGCCAAAGGTTTTGTTTGTTTGTTTGCTTGTTTGTTTTGTCTTTTTGAGACAGGGTCTCCTGTAGTTTCAGCTAGCCTGGAACTCACTCTGTAGACCAGGCTGGGCTTGAACTCACAGAGATCACCTGCCTCTGCCTCCCAAGTGCTAGGATTAAAGGTGTGCACCACCTCGCCCAGCCAAAGGTTTTGAGCAGAACTGGTACTTGTTAGAGCACAGCCAGGCTGGTGTGGAGACATCTCAGATCTGTCATCCCAGCCTGGGAGGTTGACGTAGAGGGATGGCAAGTTCAAGGCTAGCCTGGGCTACAGATTGAGCTCAAGGCCAACCTGGGTTATGTAGTGAGTTCCAGGCCAGCTGAGGCTACAGGAAGACCCTGTCAAGACAGAGAGAGAGAGAGAGAGAGAGAGAGAGAGAGAGAGAGAGAGAGAGAGAGAGAACTGTGAATATAGCTCAGTGATTGTTCACTTATCTATCATATGTGAAGCCCTAGGTTCATCCAGAAAAGACACAGGACAGGGGGGCAGAGAAGGGAAGAGGGGAAAGAGGAAAAGATGAAGAAAAAGGAGGATGGGAGGAGGGGAGAAGAGATACTCCTGGTCACAGACTCCATTCTGAGAATCTCTGCTCAATGACACTCCTGATCTCCGGGTCAGCCAAACACCAGTGCTAAGACAGGAGGGATTTCCTCAAGGATGGCAGGAGGCACTCGGGAAGACACCACCCTTGTTTCCCTGGATTTGGTGGAATCTGCACAAGGAGTCTGGAGCTGTGGCAAGTTTGGAACTTGTTTTTTTTTTATTTTTTTTTATGTGTATGAATATACTGTCTGCATGTAGGTTTGTGCACCTGTGTCGTGCAAAGCCGAGGAGGTCAGAAGAGGGTGTTGGATTCCCCTGGAACTGGAGTTAAAGACAGTTCTCCACCATGTGGGTGCCTGGGATCGAACCCGGGTCCTCTGCAAGAGCAGTCGGCACTCTTAACTGCTAGGCCATCTCTCCAGCCCTGTTTTTTGTTTTTTTATTGTCATTTGAAGACAGGGTGTCTCTGTAGCCCCCAGGTGGCCTGGAACTCACTATGGTAGACCAGGCTGGCCTTGACTCACAGAGATCTGCCTGCCTCTGCCTCCCAAGTGCTGGATTAAAGGCGTGCACCACCACCCCAGGCCTGTGGCAGCCATCTTGTGATTCCAATGGGAGCTCTAGAGGGTAGTTCCTTGCGGCTGAATCACAGAGCTAATCAGGGTCTTCCTGAGAGCAGTGACAAGTTCCTTTCTGTTTAAGCAAGAAATTGTCAAACATGGTTGCCAATTCTGGGCTGCAGGTGTGGCTTGGTGGGAGAATACTTGTCTAGTAAGCAGGAGATCAAAAGCTCCACCCTCGCCATGGATGGATGGGGGAGGGGATGTGACATGCCTCTCTACAGGATCCTCTTTCTGCAAGATTTAAGATTTATCTTTGGGCTGGAGAGATGGCTCAGTGATTAAGAGTACCAACTGCTCTTGAAGACATCCCAAGTTCAATTCCTAGCACCCACATGGCAGCTAAGAACCCTCTTTAAGCAGGGTATGGTGGCGTACGCCTTTAATCCCAGCACTTGGGAGGCAGAGGCAGGTGGATCTTTGTGAGTTCAAGGCCAGCCTGGTCTACAGAGTGAGTTCCAGGCCAGCTGGGGCTACAGGGAGACCCTGTCTCAAAAAAAAAAGATTTATTTTTTAGCATATACCCTAGAGAAAAATTCCACACGGGCTCAAGAAAACAAACACAAAAAGGTACTTTGTGATTCTGTTACACAGAAAGGGAGGGAGAGAAATGGGTTTAGCTCGGCAGTGTGGTGGGCGCTGCCTAGTACCAGGAAATTTGTAGGTCTGACCCAGGAAATACACACACACACGTACCACAAAGTCAAACAGCCCAACCTGGTGGAATATGATATACACACTACCAAAAATCCCAGCACTAAGGAGGTCCGAAGACAAGAAGATCAGGAATTCAAGGTCAGCCTCAGCTACAAAAGTGAGTCTGAGGCCACGACACCCTGTCTTAAAAAAAACTAAGAAATGTCTAGGCCTGGTGGCTCACGCCTTTAATCCCAGTGGGAGGTTGAGGCAGAGGGATCTCTGTGAGTTCCAGGCCAGCCTGGTATACAAAGAGAGTTCCAGGCCAGCCGGGGTTACATAGTAAGGCCCTGTCTCAAAAACAAAACAAAACAAAAAGCAAGAAATGTTCGGTGTGGCAATACGTGCCTATAATCCAAGCACTTGGGAGGCAAAGGGGGATAGATCTCTGTGTGTTCTAGGCCAGCCCGGGCTACAGGGCTACATAGTGAGACTCTGACAAAAAGAAGGAAGGAAGGAAGGAAGGAAGGGAGGGAGGGAGGGAGGGAGGGAGGGAGGGAGGGAGGGAGGGAAAAGAAAGAAAGAAAGAAAGAAAGAAAGAAAGAAAGAAAGAAAGAAAGAAAGAAAGAAAGAAAGAAAAAGAGAGAGAGAGAGAAAGAAAGAAAGGAAAAAACAGTGAGATGGCTCAGCAGGTGCAGGTGCTTGGGGAAGGAGAGAACTGACCCCCGCAAGTTGCCCTCTGACCTCCACGTTCACTGTGCCATCACTGCCCCAATTTAATTATCTTCAATTTTTAAAAAATTGTTATTTATTCTTGTATGTGTATGAATGTACTGTCTGCATGTAGGTTTTTGCACCCGTGTCATGCAATTCCACGGAGGTCAGAAGAGGGTGTCGGATTCCCCTGGAACTGGAGTTAAAGATGGTTTTCAGCCACCACGTGGGTGCTGGGAATTGAACCCGGGTCCTCTGCAAGAGCAGTCAGCGCTCTTAACCACTAGGCCATCTCTTCCAGCCCCACCCCAATTAATTATTTTTAAAAAAGTAAAAATAACAATCAGACCTGGTGGCACATGCCTTTAATCTCAGCACTTGGGAGGCAGAGGCAGGTGGATCTCTGTGAGTTCAAGGCCAGCCTGGTCTACATAGAGAATTCCAGGCCAGCTGGGACTAAAGGGAGACCCTGTCTCAAAAAGGCATTCTCCCACCCAAATCCCAACTACCACTACCACCAACAAAAGCCAAGGTGGACAAGGCTTGAGGAACAGCCCCTGAGCCCTTCTCTGGCTCCTAATGCACATGTGTATACACACATGTGTGTTCTTTTTCCTAATGACATTTATTTTACTATGTTCTTTCTCTCTCCCTCTCCCCCACCTCTTGACACAGTCCACACGTGGCAGTCAGAGGACAACGTGAAGACCTTGATTCTCTCCTTCCACCATGTGGGTGTTGTCAATTCAAGTTCGGGTCCTCCTGCTTCTTTCACTTAGCATAACAGCTCAGTGTCACCCATGCTGTAGCATGGTAGCATGTATCAGTGTCCTTCCTTTTTAGGGTTCAGTAATATTCCATTTTACGTGCATACCATATTTCGTTTACCTATTTATCTGAGGGTCGTCTCACTCTTTCACCCTGGCCTGGTTGGAGGCTTGACTCAGGATTCTGAGACTCCAGCCCAGCACCAGTACTCTCCATGGCAGCCACTTAAACTTGTATCCACACACATTACTGGGGATAGTGGCACTTAAATTCTAGCTACCTGAGAGATGGGGGGGAGAGGGGGGCAGGAAGAGCCCAGGAGTTCAAGGCCAGCCAGGGCGACATAATGAGCTCCCACAGCAAAAATAAACAAGTGCTGGAGAAATGGCTTGGCAGTTAAGAGCACTGGCTGCTCTTTCAGAGGACCTAGTTTAGGTTCCCAGCACCCACATGGTGGCCAATGACTGTCCTTAACTCCAGTTCCAGATCTGGTGTCCTCTTCAGACCTGCACAGGTCTTACAGGACACAGGCATACTTAATATATATTCAGGCAAAGCCGGGTGTGGTGGCACACGCCTTTAATCCTAGCACTCAGGAGGCAGAGGCAGGCGGATCTTTGTGAGTTCAAGGCCAGCCTGGTCTACAGAGTGAGTTCCAGGATAACTGGGACTACAGGGAGACCCTGTCTGGAAAAGATTAAAAAAAATATATATATATATATTTTTTTTTTCAGGCAAAATACTCATACACATAAATAAAATATGTACTTTCTAAAAATTATTATTGTTATTACTGTCTTTTTGAGACAGGGTCTCCCTATAGCCCCAGCTGGCCTGGAACTCACTCTGTAGACCAGGCTGGCCTTGAACCCTCTGCCTCCCAAGTCCTAGGATTAAAGGTGTGCAGCACCATGCTGGGCCAAAGGTTTTGAGCAGAACTGGTACTTGCCCTGCCTCCCGTGTGCTAGGATTAAAGGCATGTGCTACCACGCCCAGCTTAGATGGTTAAAGATGGTTCTTAGCCACCATGTGGGTGCTAGGAATCAAACCTGGGTCCTCTACAAGAGCAGTCAGCGCTCCTAACTGCTGAGCCATCTCTCCAGCCCCCAAAATACATACTTTTATTTAAAAACAACTCAGCAGGGTATGGTGATACATGCCTGTCACCAAGCATGGAGAAGTAGAGGCAGGAGGATCAGGCATTCAAAGTCATCCTCAGCTAAAGAGGGAGTTCGAGGTTAGCCTGTCTCACAAAACCAAAAAACAAGCCAGGCGTGGTAGTACATACCCTTAGTCCCAGCACTTGGGAGTCAGAGGTAAGTGGATCTCTGTGTGTTTTGCTAGTCTGGTCTACATAGTGAGTTCTAGACCAGCCAGGGTTACAAAGTAAGACCCAACCTTAAAACAAACAAACAAAACAAAAACAACCCCACTCCAAACCCAACTCTCCTTTACAGCTCATCCTGGCCCTCTAGATGGTCCTGGGTCACTGTCATTCCCTTCAGCTGGGGTCAGGAGATGGTCCCAGGGTGTAGCCTCTGAATGTAGGACAGGGTGCTGGGTCCCCTGCCCATCACCATCACTGAGCTAGGTGTGCTATGACCCCCCCACAACAGCAGGAACAAACTGGTACTTTCTAGTCCAAATGAAAGGGAATGTAGCCTCATGTTGAAGGGAGGGTACAGGCATTGGTTCTAACGTCCTGAGTGGACAGAGGGGTTGAGTCTGGGGCATTGTGGAGACAGGTACACATGGCCCCATAGAGCCCAGCACACCACCTGTCCCGCTGGGCATATTCAGACTCAAGACCGCCCCCACCCAGTCACCACACCAGTATCTAGAGTCAGGGGACATGCTAGGCCACTGGGAGCACCAGAGGAGGAGTGGCTCTTGCAGGTCTGCAGAGTAGAGCTATCACAGAACTGTCAACCGCCAGCAGAAGCCAGGAGGGCTGCATGGACCTAGGATTCAGTCAAGAAGACAGGACTGGGGCTGGAGAGATGGCCTAGCGGTTAAGAGCACTGACTGCTCTTGCAGAGGACCCGGGTTCGATCCGCAGCACCCACAAGGCGGCTAAGAACCATCTGTAACTCCAATTCCAGGAGAACTCCAGTTCCAGGGGAATCCGACACCCTCTTCTGACCTCCGCGGCACTGCACGACACGGGTGCACAGACCTACATGCAGACAGTACATTCATACACATAAAATAAATAAAATTTGAAAAAAAAAGAAGACAGGAATGAGGGTAGGGGAAACACAAGGTAGATAAGGGACAGCAAACCTTGTGACACAGGAGGAAGCACCCTGGCCAAGACACAGTGCAACAGGGTTATAATGACGGCCTGAGGCGTGAGGTGATTTGAGGCCAGCTGGCTCAGATGGAAGGGAGGGGCCAAAGGCCTGGCAAAGTGGACATGCCAAAGAGACAAAGCAGCTCAGACCAGACCCCACCCCACCCATTGTCTACTTCAGTAAGAAGACCTTGTGTTGGTTTGAAGGAGAATGTCCCCCATAGACTCTAAATATTTGGACACTCTGTCTCCATTTGGTGGCGCTGTTTTGGGAGATCTTAGAGGGTGTGGCCTTGCTGGAGGAAGTGTGTCATGGGGGGGCGGGACTTGAGGTTCTAAAGCCTTGATGGACTTCAGTTGCTTTCTACTTCCTGTGCCTGACTGAAGATGTCTGTACTTAGCTTTCTGCTCCTGCGCCAGCCACCTCACCACGCCTCCTTCCATGATGGAATCCAACCCCTCTGGAGCCTAGAACCATAAGTTCAAGTAAACTCTTCTTCCTATAAGTTCCTTTGATCATGATATTTGATCACACCAACAGAAAAGTAACTAAAACAGGCCCTGAGGACCCTCAATCACCTAAGAAAATAGGATGGCCTGGTCTGTACTGGTGGAACAGGGCTGGGTACCCCCGTCAGAGAACGCAGGGTACCGTGCTGACAGCCATGGGGCCGTACTTTCTCAGCAGAAGCAGGACAGGACAACAGTAACAACAGCTAAGGGACAGGTCAGAGCTGACACAGAGCATGACCTGTGGGTACATGGTGTGACACCAAGAAGCAGCCTCCCCAGCCTCCCTATGCAGTCAAACACAGCCCAGCCTGATGACTCGGGGCTGAGCATCAGAGCCCAGAGCCCAATAAACAGTCATGGGTGAGGCTGGGTGAGCCTCCGCTGCTGCACTGGCTTAGCATACACGGAGTCCTGAGTGCAGTCCCCGCACCACGCAGAGCGAGTCCAGAGACACAGCGAGTCCAGAGACACACGCCTGCAGTCCCCGCACCACAGAGAACAAGTCCAGAGACACATGCCTGCAGTCCCCGCACCACAGAGAGCAAGTCCAGAGACACACGCCTGCAGTCCCAGGACTACACAGAGCGAGTCCAGTGACACACGCCTGCAGTCCCAGGACTACACAGAGCGAGTCCAGTGACACACGCCTGCAGTCCCCGTACTACACAGAGCAGTCCAGAGACACACGCCTGCAGTCCCCGCACTACACAGAGCGAGTCCAGAGACACACGCCTGCAGTCCCAGGACTACACAGAGCGAGTCCAGAGACACACGCCTGCAGTCCCAAGACTACACAGAGCGAGTCCAGTGACACAGGCCTGCAGTCCCAGCACTCAGGAGGTGGAAGTCGGAGGACAAGAATTCAAGGTCATCCACAGTTACATAGTAAGTTCAAGGCTGATTTGGGCTTACATGATATTCTGCCTCAAAAAAATAAAAGAGAGCCGGGCATGGTGTCTCACACCTTTAATCCTAGCACTCTGGAGGCAGAGGCAGGTAGATCTCTGCAAATTCAAGGCCAGCCTGGTAGTTTCAGGATGGCTAGGGCTACAGGGAGACCCTGTCTCAAAAAAGATAAAAAAGTTTTTTAAAGTAAAATAAAATAAAATATAAAAATAAAAAAGAGATGGGATGTGATGACACATACTTTATTTTACTTTTGTCTTTTCGAGATAGGGTCTCCCTGTAGCCCCAGCTGTCCTGGAAATCGCTCTGTAGACCAGGCTGGTCTTGAACTCACAAAGATCCACCACGCCCGGCTGGCACACACCTTTAATCCCAACACTTGGGAAGCAGAAGCAGGTGGATCTCTGTTAAGTCCAAGACTAGCCTGGTCTACATAGTGAATACAGGCCAGCCCTCCAGGGGGGGCTACATAGTTAAACCTTATCTCAAAAAAAAAAAAAAAAAAAAAAAAAAAAAAAAAAAAAAAAGCAGGGGTCAGAGAGATGTCTCAGAAGTTAAGAGCACTGGCTGCTCTTGCAGAGGACCTGGGTTTAGTTCCCAAAACCCACATGCAGCTATCTGTAATTCTAGTTCCAGGAAATCTGATGCCCTCTTCTGGTCTCCACAGGTATTACATAACATGGGTGAAGTTACAGGCAAAAACTCACACATAGAACTAAAATTAAAAAAAAACTTTTAATAAAGAAAAGAAAAATAAAAGAAATTAATGAGTAAAAGAAGTAATAATAGGGGCTGGAGAGATGGCCTAGCGGTTAAGAGAGCTGACTGCTCTTGCAGAGGACCTGGGTTCGATCCCCAGCACCCACGTGGTGGCTGAGAACCTTCTTTAACTCCAGTCCAGTTCCAGGGGAATCTGACGTGCTCTTCTGATGTCTGCAGCATTGCATGACATAGGTGCACAAAACTACATGCAGACAGTACATTCATACACATAGAAAATAAATTTTAAAAAATTAAAAAAAGAAGTAACAATAAAGGCCTTTTTCCTTTTTCTTCTTTCCTGTCCCTTTCGGCTTCTGGCCAGAGCCTAGGTATACTTTCTCTGGCACGTTGGGCTTTTTCAGTCTTTCTCTAAAGTCCTCCACCATTTGGCTGCTGGTCCACACCATGTGGTTAACTTCTGTGTTGGCTTAGCACAAACACCAAGACTGTCCTTCTTCCTCTTCTCCATCCTTCTCCAGGTAGCTGCCATAAAACTGTCCTGGGGCTTTAAAATGATAATCATAGGGCTGGAGAGCTGGCTCAGGGGTTAGAAACTCCCCTTGAAGAATACCTGGGTTTGGTTCCCTGTGCCCACATGGAAGCTAATAACCATCTATAACTGCAGTTCCAGGGGATCCAATGCCCTCTTCTGACCTCCACAGGCAGTACACAACATGGGTGCACTTACATACATGTAGGCAATACACTCATATACATAAAATAAAACTAAAATATTTTTAAAATTTAAATAAAATAATCAGAACCTCAGGGTAGAGGGGTGGCTCCACTCACTGTCCACCCAGCCATGGGCCTAACATTGTACCTCTGGACATCTGGCCTTCCACTTCCTCAGGAGCTAGTGATAGACACTTCAGCTAAGGCTGCCCTGCTTCCCCAGATGTCTGTGGCAAGACAGACAGGCTCTCACACTGGCCCCGGTGGGGAGTAACAGGCTGGCAACCCCCAAAGGGCCTCAGGCAAAGGCCTCACTCAGTCCACAAGGACTCTAGTGAACTGGCAGAAGTCACTTTGTTGGGGGGTCTCTGTGATCCAGTCCCCACCCCGACCTATACTGACAATAGTCAGGAGAGCGTGTGACAGCCATGCCAGCACTGGGTTACCTGGTAAATCACCCAGGCTAGCACAGCCGCTGGTCAAAGGCCCAGAACCCAGCATGGGCAGCTGAGGGAAAGGAACATCTGTCTTGGGCACTTTGGGCAGATCTGGTAGCTGTAACTAGTGGTTGAGTCCATCTCCAGGCTTTGCCCTTGTCTGAAGGGAACAGCCTGACCCCTGGTTACACCCTATCTTGGGAGACAGCCTGTGCCCTGGGACTCAGCAGTGAGGGAACCTAGCCCCCATCTCAACATGGGACAACTCTGGAGTCATCTCAGCCTCAGGGCCATGTGGGGTGAGCTGAGGCCTCTACTGTGGCTTCTACCATATCCCAATCCAGGGTCGCAATCCTGTTGATCCTAAGAGCAAGCTGCTGTACCTGAGCCTCCTGTACCCAAACCTTCTCCATCCAAGGTCCACTGAGATCCTCTGAACACACCAACATCCCGTTGGCTACACAGTGGTGATATATTCACTTCACTGTGAGCTTTGAGGCAGTGCAGCACAACACAACACAGCACAGCACAGGCAGCATCCCATTCGAGACTCCTACTCAGGAACCCTCCAGACCCCAATCCTGCACCCCCTTCCTGGCCAGTTACCACCCCCAAACCCATTTTCTCATCTGCAGTGCAGGGGCGGTGGCACCCATGTCACAAGGTAGCTGTGGAACTGCATGGGATAAGTTTCACAGCCTCTTTCCTCGCCTTCAGCTGACAACTGTGCTACTTATTTTGAGAAAAAAGAGAACAGCCAAAGACAGCTCCGCATCCTCTGGTCCCCACCCCCAATGAAGCAGCAGCAGATCTCCATCAAGACAGAAACACACTGTCCTTTATCCCATTTAAAAGCAAAAAAAGGAAGCTGGGTGTGGTGGCGCACGCCTTTAATCCTAGCACTTGGGAGGCAGAGGCAGGCGGATCTTTGTGAGTTCAAGGCCAGCCTGGTCTACAGAGTGAGTTCCAGGACAGCTGGGGCTACAGGGAGACCCTGTCTCGCCTGCCCTCTGCCTGGCAAGCAGCTAGAACTCAGGAGCCGTGGTGAACAAGCAGGCTGTGGTCCTACATGGTGCATGCTCCAGGTGTCCACAGACCGAGGTTCTGGTTCCCAGTGTGCAAGAGACGGAGGGTCCTATAAGAGGAGGTCTCTACGGGAGGGTCTCAGGTCACTGGGGTGAGTCCTTGGAGGGGTTAAGGTCATTCTCCAGGCATGTCAGTCCTCTGCATTTCCAGCAGAGCAAGCCCTGTCGCTCTTTGGCTCCTCTCTCGTCTTCTCTGAGCTCTTCCTCCCACACGGAATCCCACCATGGTGACACCATCTGCCACGAGGGCCTCACTGGCCAAGCCGCTGCCACTGCAGTGCCCTTGAGCCTCCAGAGCTGTGTGTCAAACAGACCTCTTTCCTTTTGAAGTTAGCCTGCCTGGAGATTCCATTGGAGCAAAGAAAATGGGCAAATACAGCCACAAATGGAAGCAACCTTGGTGGGTGAACAGACTGGATCATAAATCATGGTCAGCTGCAGCAGGGTGCTGGAAAGGAGAGGTGTGTAGTGACAACTAACAACCTGGATGTGTGAGGGGACAGAAAAATTTGATGAGTGGGCTGGGGGCATGGCTGAGGCCAGATATTCAGTTCAGGGCCTTGCTAAAGGTACGAGGTAAGTTTAGGCCAGCCTGGTCCAACGTCAGCAAGATCCTGAACTCAAAAAAAAAAAACATACAAGCATGTGTAGTACACAACTGTAATCCCACCACTCAGAGAGGCGGGCAGGAGGATCCAAGGTCATCCCCAGGGATGCAGAGAGTTTCCATGCAGCCTGAACTACATGAGATGTCACGCCTTTAAATAAAACACCCCACACTATGATCACAATTTTGACATGTCACAGCCTTGGCACATCATCTAGGCATTCCCTACCTCACTCAGGATGAGACCCCAGTGCTTCCTGCCAGCTACGGGAGGAGAGTCCTCATTTCCAGTCAATACCCAAAGGGCATCCCTGTACTTATCTTTCCTTCAGGGCCTTTGCACCTCCTGTTCAGGGGCCTGACAACTGTTCAGTACCTGACACTCACCATCTGCACTGGGGTTTGAGCTGGGTGCTGTCCATTCTACAAGTCTTAATAAATAGGAGATAGCAGGTGTCTGCCACTACAGGGCCACACAGAGTAGCTCTCTTGCTCTGAACAGCCTCTGAGTTCTGCCTATTCCCACTGCGTTTCCCCAGTGAACACCTAGTATCACTGATCCTTTTACTGCCTGCATGTTCTTCCTTTTCCTGATGGCCATTGCTACCCTGTGGCCTTCCAGACCGGCTTCCTGCACTCTATGAAATGCATTTCAGCTTTGCCATTTCCTGGCTCAAGAGCTGAGGCTTTTGAGAGCTAAGTAACGTTCCGCTGTGAACAGCACTTTGCTCCTTGTTTAACCACTGGCCACTGGATGGACACCTTGATTGCTTCTACATCTTGGCTGTGAACTTCCTTGACCTTCAAAGTCCTCCACAGCATGTTAAAAGCCCTGAAGAGTCCTACATAAAGAGAACTCTTGGCTGGGTGTGGTGGCTCAGGCCTGTAACTCCAGCACATGAGACTCGAGGGCAAGAGGATAAGGCATTTGAAGCCAACTTGGGTATATGCCACCCTGTTTCAAGAGCAAAGGAAAACTGACTGAGGTGGTGCACACCTTTAATCCCAGCACTCAGAAGCCAGAGACAAACGGATCTCTGTGAGATGATGCTTTCTTCTAGCCTCACTGAGCATTGCACCCATGTGACGTACATACAGTCAGGTTCACACACACATATATACAAAATAAAGAAATATTTTACATTATTTTTTTAATTTTATTTCTTTATGTGTATGAATGTACTGTCTGCATGCAAGTCTGTGCACCCGTGTCGTGCAACGCCGCGGAGGTCAGAAGAGGGTCTCGGATTCCCCTGGAACTGGAGTTCTCCTGGAATTGGAGTTTCAGACGGTTCTCAGCCGCCATGTGGGTGCTGGGGATCGAACCCGGGTCCTCTGTAAGAGCGGTCGGCGCTCTTAACCGCTAGGCTATCTCTCCAGCCCCGAGAAATATTTTACATTATTTTTTTAATTTTATTTCTTTATGTGTATGAATGTACTGTCTGCATGCAAGTCTGTGCACCCGTGTCGTGCAACGCCGCGGAGGTCAGAAGAGGGTCTCGGATTCCCCTGGAACTGGAGTTCTCCTGGAATTGGAGTTTCAGACGGTTCTCAGCCGCCATGTGGGTGCTGGGGATCGAACCCGGGTCCTCTGTAAGAGCGGTCGGCGCTCTTAACCGCTAGGCTATCTCTCCAGCCCCGAGAAATATTTTACATTATTTATATATTTATGTGTAAGAGTGTTTTGCCTGCATGTATATAAGTGTACCACATGTGAGCAATCCCCACGAATGCCAGAAGAGGCGTCTGATCCCCCTAGAACCGGAGCTACCAATGGTTGTTAGTCACCATGTAAATACTGGGACCCAAACTCAGGTCTTCTACAAGAGCAGCCAGTGCTCTTAACTGCTGATCCATCTCTCCAGGCCCACACCTGCTATATTGGAGCATGAGTCCTGATAACCAGAGTGGACCCAATCCAAATGTGGGTTTGATCCTTGGCACAAGTATAATAAAATAGTTACAAGCTATACAAACCTTACAAACATTATTCTAAGTGAAAGAAGCTAGTCACAAAATGCTTACGTAATCTCATTTATGGAATATCCAGAGAGGATAGTTTTACAGAAATACAAAGTATGTTTGGGGGTTGCCAGGAGCTGAGGCGGGGCACTGAGAAGGAACAGCAGGACACAGTGCTCAGGGTAGAGGATTCCTTTCTTTAAAAAAATACATTTATTCACTTATTTCTAGGAGGAGAGTGGTGTACTGGTACCACAGTGTGTAAGTGGAAATCAGAGGCCAACTTGTAGGAGTTGGCTTTCTCCTTCCACAATTTGGGTTCTGGGGATCGAGCTCAGGTTGCCAGGCTTAGCAGCAGTCACCTTTACCCACTGTGCCATTTCGCCATTCCATACTGGGTTTCCTTTTTGGAATGACAGAAATGTTCTAGAATTTGATAGTGGTCTTCAGGCTTGGTGACCCATATCTGTTATTCAAGCTACTCAAGAAGCAGAGGCAGGAGGATCACATTGAGTACACGGTCAGTCTGGGTTACAAAACGAGTTCAAGGCTAGCCTAGGCAAATTAGTGAGACTGCTTCCAAGGCAAGAGTAAAAAGAGGGCTGAGGATGTGGCTCGGTAACAGAACACTTGCAGATGTGTTCCTTAGCCGTCTCACCAGCCCACTCTGCCCGGCCAGCCCCCCTCAGCCCCACTAGCCTGCCCTCTGCCTGGCAAGCAGCTAGAACTCAGGAGCCGTGGTGAACAAGCAGGCTGTGGTCCTACATGGTGCATGCTCCAGGTGTCCACAGACCGAGGTTCTGGTTCCCAGTGTGCAAGAGACGGAGGGTCCTATAAGAGGAGGTCTCTACGGGAGGGTCTCAGGTCACTGGGGTGAGTCCTTGGAGGGGTTAAGGTCATTCTCCAGGCATGTCAGTCCTCTGCATTTCCAGCAGAGCAAGCCCTGTCGCTCTTTGGCTCCCTCTCGTCTTCTCTGAGCTCTTCCTCCCACACGGAATCCCACCATGGTGACACCATCTGCCACGAGGGCCTCACTGGCCAAGCCGCTGCCACTGCAGTGCCCTTGAGCCTCCAGAGCTGTGTGTCAAACAGACCTCTTTCCTTTTGAAGTTAGCCTGCCTGGAGATTCCATTGGAGCAAAGAAAATGGGCAAATACAGCCACAAATGGAAGCAACCTTGGTGGGTGAACAGACTGGATCATAAATCATGGTCAGCTGCAGCAGGGTGCTGGAAAGGAGAGGTGTGTAGTGACAACTAACAACCTGGATGTGTGAGGGGACAGAAAAATTTGATGAGTGGGCTGGGGGCATGGCTGAGGCAGATATATCAAGTTCAGGGCCTGGCTAAGGGACAGAGTAAGTTTGAGGCCAGCCTGGTCAAGTCAGCAAGATCCTGACTCAAAATAAAAAAACCTACAAGGCAGTGGTAGTACACAACTGTAATCCCACCACTCAGGAGAGGCGGGCAGGAGGATCCAAGGTCATCCCCAGGGATGCAGAGAGTTCCAGGCCAGCCTGAACTACATGAGATTCCGCCTTTAAATAAAGCAAAGCACCATGTCTGGTGGCGCACGCCTTTAATCCCAGCACTCAGGAGGCAGAGGTAGGCAGATCTCTGTGAGTTCAAGGCCAGCCTAGTCTACATAGTGAGCTCCAGGCTAGCTGGGGCTACATGAAGACCCTGTCTCAAAAAGGACCAAAAAGAAAAAAAAAATGAAACCAAACAAAAATAAATAGAACAGGGGTCTGGAGAGATGGTTAAGAGCACTGGTGCTCTAGCAGAGGTCCCAAGAGGATGGCTCAGAGGATGAAGGACTTGCTTCCAAGCCTGACAACCTGAGTTCAATCCCTGGGACTCACACGGTAGAAGGGAGACAGCTCCCAGAAGTTATTCTCTGAGCTGCACACAGTGCCATGCATGGCACAATGCACACTCCCCCACAAATAAATGTATTCTAGTTACTTTCTACAGCAGTAGCAAAACACTGATCAGAAGTATGCTGGGGACCACAGGGTTTGTTCCATCTTACAGCTTACAATTTATCATGGAGGGAAACCAGGACAGGAGCTCAAGCAAGAACCTGGAGGCAGGAGCTGAAACACACACCAGGTAGAAGTGCTGCTTATGGCTTGCTCCCCTGGCCTCTGCCCAGCCTGCTTTCTTTATATATTTTTTTTTATTTTATGTGTATGAATGTACTGTCTGCATGTAGGTTTGTGCACCTGTGTCGTGCAATGCCATGGAGGTCAGAAGAGGGTGTCGGATTCCCCTGGAACTGGAGTTCTCCTGGAATCAGAGTTACAGACAGTTCTCAGCCGCCATGTGGGTGCTGGGGATCGAACCCGGGTCCTCTGCAAGAGCAGTCAGCACTCTTAATTGCCAGGCCATCTCTTCAGCCCTCAGCCTGCTTTCTTATGCAACCCAGGACCACCAGCCCAGAGGTGGCCCCAATCATAGTGGGCTGGGCCCTCCCACATCACTTAATCAAGTTAATGATGCCTTACAGACATGACCACAGGCTAGTCTGATAGAGCAAATTCCTCAGTTGAGGTCATCTCTTCCCAGGTATGTCAAGTCGACAACCTAAACTGTCCATCAAGAAATGTAATTATTTTTAATTAATTAATTTTTATGTGTATGAGTAGTTCCTCTGCAAGGGTATATGTATCTGTGTTGTGCAATGCCTATAGAGGCCAGAAGAGGGCATTAGATCCTTTGAAACTGGAGTTCAAATGGCTGTTAACCCTTATGTGGGTGCTGGAAATCTAACCTGGGTCCTCTGCAAAAGCAGCCAGTGTTCTATATAACTGCTGAGCCATTGCTCCAGCCCCAAAATGTAATTTTAAAAATTAAAAAAATGTACCTGGGTGTTGTGGCACATGCCTTTAATCCTAGCACTTGGGAGGCAGAGGCAGGTGGATCTTTGGGAGTTCAAGGCCAGCCTGGTCTACAGAGGGAGTTCCAGGACAGCTGGGCTACAGGGAGACCCTGTCTCAAAAAGACTAAAAAAAAAAAAAAAGTAAGATTAGTAACAATTAAACATCCCCAACCCCCCAAAGCTCCCTGCCCCCTTTAAACATAAAAGTGCATTGAAGCTGCAGAGGTAGCTCAGTATTTAAGAGCACTGGCTACCCTTGCAGAGGACCCAAATTCAGTTCCCAGCACCCACATGGGGCAGCTCACAACCACTTGTATCTTCAGTTCCAGGGGATTAGATGCCCTCTTCTGATCTAATTGGTCACTCCCCATTGTGCATATTATTTAAAATGGTGGGGCCAGCTGGGCATGGTGGTGCATGCATTTAATCAGAGGCAGAGGGAGGCAGGTCTCTGTGAGTTAAGTCCACCCTGGTCTATACAGTAAGTTCCAGACCAGCTGGGACTACAGGAAGGCCCTGTCTGAGAAAAAGACAAAATAGTAGTAGTAATTATAATAATAATGATAATAATAATGAAGCCGGGTATGGTGGTGCATGCCTTTAATCCCGCACTCGGGAGGCAGAGGCAGGCTGAGCTCTGTGAGTTTCAAGGCCAACCTAGTCTAAATAGTTACGTTCCCAGGACAGCTAAAGCCTACAGGGAGACCCTGTCTCAAAACAGATATATATATATATATATATATTAATATATATATCTATATATCTAAAATTACAAAAACAAAAATCCCAGCACTCAGGATGCAAAGTGGAAGATCTATGTGAGTTTCAGGCCATCCTATTCTACATGAGATCCTGTCCCCAAAACAAACAAAAAAAAAAAAAAAGATCCTGTCTCAAAAAGAAAAAAAAAAAAAAAAAAAAGTTGGGTCTTACTGGTCTGTCCAGAGTTCTTTTCCAGTTATTTTGTTATTATTCTCTCCTACAAGTTTTTTTTTTTTTAAATTAATTTGTTAAAATATATATTTTACTTTTTTTTTTTGGTTCTTTTGAGAAACCCCATTTATCCTTATGATTGATACATATATATATATATATATATATATGCACAATGGGAAGGGAGTGGCCAATTAGATCAGAAGAGGGCATCTAATCCCCTGGAACTGGAGTTAAAGATGGTTCTTAGCCGTCATGTGGGTGCTGGGAATCAAACCCAGGTCCTCTGCAAGAGCAGTCAGTACTCTTAACTGCTGAGCCATCTCTCCAGCTCCAAAAGAGAACATTCTTGATCCTCCTGCTTCTGCCTCCACCTCCCAGTTCTGGGATTATTGGCATTGGTCAATCAGGCCTACTGGGAAACTTCTTTACAAAAGTCTAGATAATAATCATGGGCTGGAGGGATGGCCCAATGGTTACGAGCACTGGTTGCTCTTGCAAGAGGACCAGAGTTCCATTCCCAGCACTCACATGGTGCTAACAATAGTCCATAGTCCAGTTCCAGGGAATCTGATGCCGTCTTGTCTTCTGGCCTCTGCAGGCATTGCATGTATGTGGTGTGCTTACATACATGCAGGCAAAAACTTCATACAAAATAAAATGTTTCCTGTTCAGCAGTTCACACCCATCTCCCAGTCTAGACCTGTCCTTGGACCCCTCCCCAATATCTCAAGCCTTGATTCCTCTGGATGAGTCTTGAAGCCTCCAGGTCCTGCCACCCACCCTTGGCTCTGTGCAGGGTTCTGTCTTTGGTCTAGCCAAGCCAGCAGTGTTTATCAGGTGGCCTTGTACCAAGGGGAGGGGAAGAGCCACCCATGCCCAGTACGAGACCAATGACAAGGAAGGGGCCAGGGACCACACAGGGGTGGGGAGAAGATTCTGGAGGAAGGGAAAGGCCAGTGCCACTGGAGGAGTCTGCCAAGTAGGGCAGGTGAGATGCCAGCCAGTCACCCAGCACCCAGAGCAGCAGGATGGGGCTGGTGACAGAGGGACACCGGATAGCCTATTGTAGGAGGGGGAGGGGACAGCAGGACGTGAGAGTCACAGACAGTCTGGCTCTGGAATCACACACTCACTGAAGCGCCTTGACTGAGATCCCGAGGCCCCTCTGTGGCTCATTTACCCATCTGAAAAGGGAAACAGAGACCTGGGGTCGCAGCTCAGTTGTAGAACTGGCTGAACATACGTGGCCTCTGGGTTCCCAATAGTGTTAAAACAAAACAAAACCACACATGGCAAGGAAGTCAGAGGAACCCAGAATGGTGCCTAAAACGTAGCTGTTGTGCCAAGTTGGGGCTGCTCAGCCTATGCAAGGGAGCCAGGCAGGGCGACCAGCAGCTGAATGCTGGGCAGAGCCACTGACTGGAAACCCCAGGGGACAAGAACACAGCGTGTGTCCTTCACTACTGAACACACAGCACCCCGTCCAGATGACAGGGAGCCACACAATTCGGATGTGTCCAGTATTCATTGTTTCTAAGATCAGCACCAGGCAAAGTGAGACCTCATTTCTTTTTTTTTTTTTTTTTGTCTTTTTGAGGCAGGGTCTCCCTTTAGTCCCAGCTGGCCTGGAACTCACTATGTAGACCAGGCTGGCCTTGAACTCAAGAGCTCTGCCTGCCTCTGCCTCCTGAGTGTGGGATTAAAGGCATGAGCCAACACACCTGGCGAGACCTCATTTCAAAACAAAACAGGGCCTAGAGAGATGGCCTGGCTGCCTACCATCCCTGTGTGGGATCTGATACCGATGTGAGAGGCAGCAGAGATGAGGACAGAACTCTGCAGCCAGAATGCAGCATGGTGGGTTCCACCTCAACCCTGCATCCACTGTGTGACCTCAGTCACCCCATCTATAAAGTGGGGATCACCTCATGAGAACTCAGGCAGACAGAAGAGTGCTCAGCACCCACCAGTGAGTGGGTCCTACTCCCACCCCTGACTACAGCACACCTAACCCCCACCTGCCTTGGAACTGGGCACCTACAGCCCTCCTGATAGCAGAAATGCCCATGAGGGGATCCATGAGAAATGCCCATGAGAACACAACCACAAATACAAACTCTTCAAACCCAAATGGCAATGCAAAACTGAAATGAATCAGAACACTGGAGCTGACACAAAACATAATACACTTTTGTTTTTAGCTCCCCCACACAAACCTTTTTAAAATGTATTTATACTGGGCGTGGTGGCGCATATTTATTTATTTATTTATCTTTTTTAGGCAGGATCTCCTCGTAACCCCAAGTGGCTAGAACTCACTATGTAGACCAGACTGTCCTTGAACTCATAGAGATCTGCCTGCCTCTGCCTCCTGAGTGAAAATAAATTTTTTGTTTAAGTGTAATTAAAAAAAATTTTTTATATGAATGTACTGTCGCATGTAGGTTGGTGCACCCGTGTTGTGCAATGCTGTGGAGGTCAAATTCCCCTGGAACTGGAGTTAAAGATGGTTCTTAGCTGCCATGTGAGTGCTGGGAATTGAACCCGGGTCCTTTGCAAGAGCAGTAGGTGCTCTTAACCACTGAGCCATCTCTCCAGCCTGAAAATAAGTTTTAATAATAAAATAAAATTGAAATTAGATCACAGTAATATGAAAAGCCATCTGTTTTGGGGGCTGGAGAGATGGCCTAGCGGTTAAGAGCGCTGACCGCTCTTGCAGAGGACCCGGGTTCGATCCCCAGCACCCACATGGCAGCCAAGAACCGTCTGAAACTTCAATTCCAGGAGAACTCCAGCTCCAGGGGAATCCGACACCCTCTTCTGACCTCCGCGGCATTGCATGACACGGGTGCACAAACTTGCATGCAGATAGTACATTCATACACATACAGAAATTAAAAAAAAAAGCCATCTGTTTTGTCTTATACATATATTGATACTGTCTTTTCACACTGTCTTTCTCCCAGTGTCCCCAAGGACCTACAACAGTGCCTGGCACACAGAAGACACTCTGCAGAGGGCAGCTAAGTGACAGAAAGAAGAACCGCCTCTAGTCAGTGTGTGGGGAGGCCCAGACAGCTCCGTGTCCTGGCGGCAGCTCTCCTCACCACACTGACCACTGCTGCCCAGCCATCCTGCCCCTCCCTCCCTGCTAAGATGGCACCTGGCAGGACTGTCCACAACGTGGAATTGCCAGGCATGATTTTGGCTACTTATCCCAAAAAGGTGGTCCCACTGCATTCCCCCCACCAAAGATGCGAGGGTTCATCTCCCACGCCCTCAGACAGAAAACAGCTTACAGTGAGGATTTGTATTTCTGCAATGGATTAACCTTATTTAGGACTCCACCCTGATGGTAAATCTCCCTGTCCTGTCTGAATGAAGACTCACTCTCTAGTAGTATCTGGCAACAGTGTACAGACAACAAATTCAGAACAATTCCTGTATGCTGAGGAGATGGGTCAGTGGGTCAAAGACTTGCTTTGGAAGCATGAGGACCTGGTTTCGAATCCCTGGAATACATGGTAGTACGTGCCTATAATCCCAGTGCGTGTACGGGGAGGTGGGAGGTGGAGTCAGGAGAGTCCCTGGACCCTCCTGGGCCAGCTAATGTGATTTACACAGTACTGAACAAGAGACGCTGCCTCAAACAAGGTAGAAGGTCAGGTTTGCCTCTTACACCACACGCCACCTACACACACACACACACACACACACACACACACACACACGCACGTACAATTAGTTCTCCACCTACACACACACACACACACACACACACACGCACGCACGCACACTCACAATTAGTTCAGCCAGGGGTAGTGGCATACAACTATAAAAAGAGCTAGTTGTTCTAGGCTAGCCTGAGCTGCATAGCAAGACTGTCTCAAAAATAAAAAATAGCAACATAAAAACCTTATTCATTTCTAAGCTGGGTATGGTGGGACATATCTTTAATCCTAGCACTTGGGAGGCAGAGGCAAGTGGATCTCTGAATTCAAGGCCAGCCTGCTCTACATAGTAAGTTCAAGGCCAGCTGGGGCTATAGGGAGACACCATCTCAAAAAGACAAAGAATAAAAAAAAAAAACATTAAATTTTTTTTTGAGACGGGGTCTCCCTGTAGCTCCAGCTGTCCTGGAACTCACTATGTAGACCAGGCTGGCCTTGAACTCACAAAGATCCGCCTGCCTCTGCCTCCCAAGTGCTGGGATTAAAGGCATGCACCACCATGCCCAGCCACCTTATTGATTTTTTAAATATTTTATTTGTTTTTACTTTATGCTTATGAATGTTTTGCCTGCATGTATGCAAGTGCACTTGTGTCATGCAGTGCCCACAGAGGCCAGAAAAAGTGTCAGATCCCCTAGAACTGGAGTTATGGACAGTTGTTAGCCACCATGTGAGTGCAAGGAACCATACTGGGTCTTCTGGAAGAATAGGAAGTGTTTTTAACTGCTGAGTCATCTCTCCAGTCCCCCTAAAACCCTATTAATTTCAGATAAGTATCCATGATCCTTCCCCCAGGACAGAAAAAGAAAACAAGAAGACTAGCCGGCTGTGGTGGCCCATGCCTCTAATCCTAGCACTTGGGAGGCAGAGGTGGGTGGATCTCTGTGAGTTCAAGGCAGCCTGGTCTACAAAGTGAGTTCCAGGACAGCCAGAGCTGCAGGGAGCCAGTCTCAAAAGACAAAAAAACAAAACAAAACAAAAAAAAACCAAGAAGACTATTCTCCTCTCCATCCCTCCCCACTCAGCCTAGCACGGCCATATAAAATCCATGAGAATTTAGGGCACCTAGTGAAATTCGAATTTCAGATAAAAAAACAAATAGGCTTTACCCACAAGACTCAACCCATCCCAGAGAAACATGCAAAACCATGTTTATTGCAGCTCACTTCACAATAGTGTAGAGCTAGAAGCAACCCAAGTGTCACTCAACTGATGAGTGGATAACGAAAATGTGGTACATCTTCACAATGGAGATCTAAAGAAAGGTAAAAAAAGGAGTGGGTCAAAGAACTGACTGAAAGAGTAAACTTCTGCCCAAAACAGTAAACCTCAGCATAGAAAATCTTTAAAAAGATTCAAGACACGTATGGCAGAATGCACGAGCTTGGGTAGGATGAGGGGCATGGAAGGGGGAATGAGTCTAAATTGGATTGAGAAATGCTGTATGAAATGCACAAAACGTCAATAAAAACATTTAAAAAATAAAAATAAAATAAAAACAAATAGGTTTTAAAATATTATTCATGGGCTGGGGAGATGGCTGAGCTATTAAGAGCACTGGTTACTCTTGCAGAGAACTAGGGTTCTGTTCCCAGCACCCATATGGTGATTAACAACTGTCCAGAATTCTAGTCCCAGGGGATTTAATGTCCCCTTTTGACCTCCTCGAGCATTGCATGACACAAGTGTACTTACATACCTGCAGGCAATACACTCATACACATAAAATAAATAAAATGTTTAAAAATATAGTATTTATTTAGTTGCAGAGGGAGGGGATTACTATTTGATACAGCATACACGTATACAGCATTCCACAAATTGTGGAAGTCCATTTTCTCCTTCCATCTGGTAGGTCCTGGGAATCGAACTTAGGTCATTGGGCTTTGCAACAAGTGCTTTTACCTTCTGAGCCATGCAAACAACCCTTCAAATCAAATTTTTGTGTTTTGGGGATTGAGTCCAAGACCAACACTAAGCATGTGCTCTATCACAAAGATGTCCTGAAGAAAACAAAACAAAACTCTTTTTAGTGCAGTTATATACCATGCAATGTTTGGGATAGATTTATGCTAAGAAGCGACAAAACAAATTTGGTTTTCTAAACTTTTTATTTCAGTGTTGGGATTTGACCCAGGGCCTTGAGCATGCTAGGCCTACCACTGAGCTACATGCCCTGCTCAATTTCAGATTTAACCAGGCATCATGTATCCATCTGACAACCCAAACCCAGCCTCCACTGCATTTTCACATCAAGCGATACTTACAGTAATTGTTGCCCATTCCCCCGGACCTCAGGAACTTGGGCTTGCAGACTCAAGGCACCTCCTCACCCCACAGACCCCCTACCATTCTGGGTTGGCAACACCTGCTTCCCTGGCATCTGAGCTCCTGCCTCCCACAGCCCACCTGCAAGTCCATTCTGCCCAGCCCTTCTGGAAGTGAGCATAAACGCTTGCTCGGGCCACTGGGGGTGCCATCCACAGACCCCCTCCACTGGTTACCCACAACAGTGCTGAGGATGCTGGGACCTAACTGGGCACATCTCTGACAGCCCCTCTAGCTGTGAAGTCTGTGAGGTTGGCTGAGGTCACCTCTGGCACTGGATCAAACCTCTGCTTCTGGGGGTGGATGGCTCAAATGAGCTGATCTCACCTACCTCCCCAGGCCCTGACCACCAGACCCAGTGCCCAGACCCAGCCTTCTATACCAGTTTGTGGCCTCTAGCCACAAACCAACCACAAGGTAGACATGGCAGGTGGCTTTAACCAATGGCCTTCTTTCATTTGGTTTTCCAGTCCAATCTAAATTATCCATAGCAAATACCAATTACTTTGCAATAAGAAAAGAAAACCTGTTGTTGTTTTGAGATAATCTCATGTAGTCCAGTCAAGCCTCAAACTATGTAGCCAACACCTGATTTTCCTTCCTCTACCTCTTAAGTATTCAGATTACAGGTATGTGCTACCAAGCCTGGCTTGAAAGGCCTTTTTCTTTTAAGAAAAAAAAGGATTTTTTAAAAAAATTGTGTGTGTGTGCATGTGTATGTGTGTGTGTGTGTGCGTGTGTGTGTGTGTGTGTGTGTGTGTGTGTGCACGAGTGCAGGTGCCAAGGAATCCAGAGGCATTGGATCCCCTGGAGTTGGAATTACAGGCAGTTGTGAGCCGCTGGATGTATGTGCTGGGTTTGAACTCAGGTCCTCTGAAAGAACAGTACATACTCTTAATCACTGAACCATCTCCCCATCTCTTTTTTCTTTTAAAATTTGTTTTACATTTATTTGTTAATTTGTGTGTGTGTGTGTGTGTGTGTGCAGGCATAAACTTGTGCAAGTGCCACAACGTGCCCAGAGGTCAAAGGACAATTTGTAGGAATAGGTTTTCTCATTCTACCATGTGGATCCCACACTCAAACTCAGGTCATCTGGTAATAAGTGCCTTTACCTGCTGAGCCATCTCACCAGTCTGAAAGAGTTGGTTTTTGTTTTGTTTTGTTTTGTCTTGTTTTCTTCTTGTTTAATGGTTTATTTTTATTTGTACAAGGGTTTTGTTTGGCTATATGTATACTAGCATGTGTGTCGCGCCTACGAATGCTGAGCACAAATGCAAACCCAGCTCCTTTTCTTCTTCTTTTTCATTAAGAAAAACCTAAGACGGGGGCTGGAGAGATGGCTCAGTGTTTAAGAGCAACAACTGCTCTTCCAGAGGACCCAGGTTCGATTCCCAGCACCCACATGATGGCTATGAACCATCTTTTTTTTAAATTTTTTTATTTTATTTATTTCTGTATGTATATCAATGTACTGTCTGCATGCAGGTCTGTGCACCCATGTCGTGCAATGCCGCGGAGGTCAGAAGAGGGTCTGGGATTCCCCTGGAACTGGAGTTCTGGAATTGGAGTTTCAGACGGCTCTCGGCCGCCATGTGGGTGCTGGGGATCGAACCCGGTTCCTCTGTAAGAGCGGTCGGCACTCTTAACCGCTGGGCCATCTCTCCAGCCCTGAACCATCTTTAAACCAGGTGTGGTAGCACATAAATCAGGCATGGTGGTGCATGCCTTTAATCCCAGCACTCGGGTGGCAGAGGCAGGTGGATCTCTGTGAGCTCAAGGCCAGTCTGGTATAGAGAGTGAGTTCCAGGTCAGCTGGGACTATAGGAATACCCTGTCTCAAAAAAAAGGAGAAAAAGACCAAGGGCAGGGGCTACATAGCACAGTGGTGGAGCCCTTGCCTATAATCTGCCAGTGTGTGTGTGGGGGTGACTTGCCACAGTACAGGCGAGGCCCTAAGTTGGCTCCTGTTCCTATGTGGCACATCCATTCCTCCCAGGCCCTCCTCTGGCTTCCACAAGGGGAACCTACTCTCAAATCACCAAGCCCCTAGCCCTTTCTGGGCTGCCTCTCCTTTCCTTCCTGGGCTCGCCTGCAGCAGTTTCACTTGTCCAGTGAGGTTTCCCACTACTCCTACGGGGATGCATCTCCTAAGGAATGGACAAGTGACCAGAAGTCACCAAGTTAGGGCCATTCTGTGCCAGGACTTGGGGAGGCAGGAACAGGACGCATCTCCTGTACCCACGGACTCCACAGCCCATGTCAAGACATTCAGAAGCAGAGACAGTGTAAGACCAGAGGGTCTAGAGGAGGGGAGCAGGCTTGGGGTAAGGAAGGCAGCTGAGGAAGCTTCTGGAAGGCACAGATGTCTCTGCAGAGGAGAAGGGCTGCAGGTGAGACCAGCATGGCCTGGCTGAGGAACTGAAAGAGACCCTGAGCAGTTAGAGCCAGAGGGAGGGTGAGGTGGAGTCAGCCCAGCAGGAGGTGGGGGCTCAGTCCAGTTCAGGGAGACTGCGCATCTGTCCAAGGGTCAAGATTGGCCAAGGAGTGCGTGGTACATGTCCAAATCCTTTATAGACACAGGCCTTGTGGCCAAGCCAGTGTTTGGTGGAAGCCCCTGCCCTGAAACTGGTCTGTGACACTTAGAGTTTACAGCAGGCTGGCTGGGGCACACCCAACTCTGGAGGCTGACATAGATTTTCTTCCTAGGGGCTGGAACAGAGGCTCTGAGCATAGCACCCCAGAAGAAATCCCCAACCCTGTGGCCTGAGAATGAGACTCTCAGCACTGGGCCAAGGAAGAGGGGGACAAGAGGGCCACCTGGTACCAGCAGGATACAGCCTATCTCCAGCAGCTGCAGCAGCCCGCAGGTCCAATGGAAGCCATTTTGCTTTGGAAGCCTTTTGATCTTGGGGGAAAGAAAGACCAGAAGGGGCTCACCTTTATCTTTCGGCTTGCTAGCTGTTTCCTAGAGTTAACATTCATTCATTCATTCATTCAACCAGTCAATTTTTCATTCATTCTAAGAACATGTACTTGGTGCTGAACAGGTCCAGAGCAGTGGCGGAGATGAATCGCATTCTTAGCCTGAAGGCACTTTGGTCTAGAGGGCGACAGACCAGACATAAATAACCCCAAGGCTGACAGGGTCCAAGAACACAGGGCAGAAGGTGTCAATCTCACCTGGGGCAACAGGGAACTTGCCTGAAGGGGGATGACTGGTGGGTGACCAAGCAGACACTGGATGAGAAAGTCAGGATGGGGCATAGTTGCAGTTGACACCCCAGCTGTGCCACAGCCCCTGACAATGTGAGCTATTTATTTCTGGAGGAGTGGCTGGGGCCTAAGAGCAGGGGTTTAAGGCTGAGTTTGACCAAGCTCTGGGGTTTCTCACTGTGTCCCCAACACACTAATGACCCTTTAACCTTTCCACAGGGTCCTGAAAGATGGCTGTAAGGGGGGAGAAGGTCTGAAAGGGCAGCAAACGGCCTGGGCTTGCAGGGGGAGAGTGGCGTGGCGCAGACAGCCTGAGCTGCATCTGCGGAGCCTCCAGCATCACCACCTCCTCTCTCCTTCCTTCTACCCCAGTTAGTGGGGGAAGGGGCAGAAGGACAGAAAGAAAGTACCTGTGATCTAAACCAGACATCACCAGGTGTGCTTCTCTGCAGCCCACTCCGATCCAGAAATAACATACGCAAGCGTGCTAGCACCAGAAAAACACACTCAACGCCCAGGAACCCGGACCACCCAGGCCAGGCCCCAGCTTGCCAAGGAACCTATTTTCTGCCCTCTTCCCAGGGTAAAGGCCTCCCCATCAGCATCTCTATCTGAGGGGCCCAGAGCAGGGCCATCCTGCCATTCCTTGGTCAAACACAAGAGCATCATCCCCGGGCGCGCGCCCACCTCTCTCCAGGTTCCTGTCCCCGGCTGCGCCCACTGCCACCATGCACCGGGGACCCGGAGCCCCTCATTGGGGACCTGGATCCACGCATTACCCTCCAGCGCTCTCTCCAAGCTCCAGACCCCCTTACCTGGGCACCGGAGCGCACGGCACCATCGGCAGCGCGGCGGAGCGAAGCGGGACGTCCGCAGCCCAGCCTAAAGACCGGGCGGCTTCCCGGGAGGAGGAGGCTGGCGCTGCCACCGCGCGTCTCTCCCGGGCTGCGGGAAGGAGGAAGGTCAGAGCCAGGGAGAGGGCAGCGCAGCGCGGGGGCGGGGGCGGATTAGAGCGACGTGCTGGGCCAGCCAATGGCGGCGACCCGGCTGCGCAGGTGGCAGTGCCCGCCCCTCCTCACGGTCCCTGCTCTCCCAGAGGTTGCCAGGCCCTCTGATCCCGTCGTCTCACGTGTGGATGCATGCACGACGGGGACCTGGGATCTAGCCACGCAGTGACGACCCCTGCGTCCAGGCTTGCAGTGTAGCCAAAAAGCGAGGACCCCTTCCTTCACCTCTGTGTGGGTGTATGCAGGACTCCGCCTGGAATGATCCTGGTGTGACCACCCTCTTTCCCACCCCAACCCCACAGCCCTCTCAAATTCAGTTCTACCAATAAGACCCTCGGGGACCCTCGGGCCACAGTTCTAGCTGGGCTGGCTGTCAGCCAGGTCGACTCCAAGCCATCTGTGGGCTCTCTAGGACTCGGGGGTGTAAAAGATGACCCTCCCCGCAAGCTGTTTTCATGCTTCATGGCTTGACCCCTAAATGTTTCCTGAATCCGGATCACTGCACGGGGGAGTGGGTCCTGAGGCGGAAGATTTATTCAATATGTTTGCTGAGCCTATGTGACAGGCTGGGCTTCAGCTGGACAAGAGCCCTAAACCCTGTCCTTCCCTAGTTCACACTTGTGAGGGAATCCAGGTGTTGAACAGGGAATAATAGAAGAATGTGTTCTGAAGTGGGATACATAAAGTAGAAAAAGTGTGTTGAGAGGGAGCTAATGAGGCCAAGGCCAGCCTGGGTGAGCTGCCATTGCTGAACCTGAACAGGAGACCTTCAGGTGGGCAATGCTGACTCCAGTCTGCCACAGACTTCTCTGCTTTCTAGACTGCACCTGAGCTGACCTGCACGTGTTTATACTTCCTGAGCGCCAGGCCATGATCACTCACTAAAAGCACTGTGCTTCACCTCCCCAGGGAGCCAGAAGAATGGCTAAATTCAGTTTGTTCACTCAAAAAAATCCCTGAAGGGAACAGGAGAGATGGCTTAGTGCTTAAGAACAGTGGCTGCTCTTGCGGAGGACCTGGATTCAATTCCCAGCACCTACATTGCAGCTAACAACCGTCCTAACTCCAATTCCAAGGAATCTGACACCCTTTTCTGACCTCCTCAGACATTGTATGACACAGATGCACTTACACACATACAGGCAAGACACTCATACATATAAAATAAAAACAAGAAATAATTTTTTTTTTTTTGGTATTTTTGAGGCAGGGTCTCCCTTTTAGTACCAGCTGTCCTGGAGCTCGCTCAGTAGTCCAGGCTGGCCTTGAACTCACAGAGATCCGCCTACCTCTACCTCCCGAGTGCTGGGATTAAAGGCGCGCGCCACCACTCTCAGCTGAAATAAAATAATTTTTAAAAGAAAGATGCGCTCAGGCCGGGCGTGGTGGCGCATGCCTTTAATCCTAGCACTTGGGAGGCAGAGTTCAAGGTCAGCCTGGTCTACAGAGTGAGTTCCCAGGACAGCTGGGGCTACAGGGAGACCCTGTATCAAAAAGCCAAAAAAAAAAAAGAAAAAGATAGATGCACTCACCAAGCAGGAAGTCAGGCAGAGTCATCTGTTCCCCTCCCCCATCTGTTTATTCCAGGCCACGACTAGAAGATACCTCCCAGCATGGGAGAGGGTCTTCTCCCCTCAGTTAATTCTTAATGGAAATGCCCTCCTCCCAGATCTGCCCAAAGGCCTGTCTCTTAGTTAATCCCAGATCCAATCAAGTCAAGAATCAAAATCAGAATTAATCATCACGATGGACAGTGTTCTAGAAGTCTAAGGGTTCTGGGCCAGGCCAAGAGGAGGGCTTCCTGGAAGAGGCAGTGTTTCCAAAAGCACTGAATGATGGCTGTGATTCTAATCTGCCAGATAGTGTAGGAGGCAGAGGAAGTTGCTAAAAAAGAGTGGCAGAGCCAGGGCACATGGCAGGGGTCGCATGCTTCTGGACACCTCTGTGCATGGCTGTGACATGGCCTGGGGCTGATAAGGCCCATCTCCCGCTCCTGCCCCAGCAGCTCCCCATCCCAGATGCCCTCCCCCAACCTGCAGTTTCCCTTTGGCCCCAGGTGGATGTGAGGCCCAGGTGGGCAGTTCAGAGACCTCACTCAGCTGCCTGTTTATCCTCCATGATTCAGCCTCCTCGCCTTGATAGCCATGTGGTAAGCTATTTAATTGGGGTGTCTGGGGCCCCTTGTCTGAAAGAAGGGCGCGATTACATCACCACCTCATATGATGGCTCAGGGTTGCCACAGGCACACCCAGGGCTTGGTTCATCTCGTGGATGAAGATGGCGATGGTTTCACTCACCTCAGGGAGTTCCCAGAATCAGACCATAAACCAAGGAACCATAAAGCTCCTGGGCTAGTACTTTGAAACTAGTAGGTGTGGAAAAGACAATGCCTATTTTTATCTTATTTACTTATTTTAAAGACTTAATTTTTATTAATTTTTTATTTTGGGAGGGTTTGGTGAGTGGAGTAAACTTTATTGATGGCATCCAAGAGAGTAGGGCTCCCTAAGGCCCTCCCCTTCTTCTGGGGGTCTGGGACAGAGACTGTGAGGGAAGGTACTCGGTGTGCTGGGCGCTGAGTTGGGGCAGGGACCACCCAGCAGAGGGCCTTTCTCTTCCTCTTGCTGGAGTGAGTGGTCCAGGGCGTCTTACTTCTTGGAGGCCGTGTGGACCATGAGATCTACCATCCTGTTGCTGCAGCCAAACTCTTTGTCATACCAGGAGATGAACTTGACAAAGTGGTCATTGAAGGCAATGCCAGCCTCAGCATCAAAGGTGGAAGAGTGGGCATCACTGTTAAAGCTGAAGGAGATGGCCTGGTCCTCAGTATCGTCCAGGATGCCCTTTAGGGGCCCTCCAATGCCTGCTTTGCCACTTTCTTGATATCATCCTATTTAGCAGCTTTCCCCAGGTGCCAGGTCAGGTCCAGGATGAACACATTGGGGGTAGGAACACAGAAGGCCATGCGGTGAGTTTCCCACTCAGCTCTGGGACGACCTTGCCCACAGCTTTGGCGACAGCAGTGGATGCAAGGATGGGTGATGTTCTGACCAGCCCACAGAACCATCACTCCAGTGTCCTGGAGGGGTTGTCCACAGTCTTCTGGATGGCTGTGTTGGCATGGACTGTGGTCATGAGTTCCTCCACAATGCCAACGTTGTCGTGGATGACCTTGGCCAGGGGGGCTAAGCAGTTGGTGGCGCAGGAGGAATTGCTGACAGTCTCAAGGGAGCTGTCATACTTTAATGGTTCATGGCCATCACATGAGGCATCACAGAAAATCAACTCCAAGTTGTCGTCTGACCTCCACATGCTTGCTGTGGCAAACAGTGCCTCTCTGCATACATAAATAAATGTTCATTTTTAAATCTCTTTTAAAAAATCAAACAGAGCCAGGAGTGGTGGTGCACGCCTTTAATCCTAGCACCTGGGAGGCAGAGGCAGGCGGATCTTTGTGAGTTCAAGGCCAACCTGGTCTACAGAGTGAGTTCCAGGAGAGCTGGGGCTACAGGGAGACCCTGTCTCGAAAAGACCAAAAAAAAAAAAAAATGGGCTGGAGAGATGGCCTAGCGGTTAAGAGCACCAACCACTCTTGCAGAGGGCCCGGGTTCGATCCCCAGCACCCACATGGCGGCTGAGAACCGTCTGAAACTCCAATTCCAGGAGAACTCCAGTTCCAGGGGAATCCGACGCCCTCTTCTGACCTCCGCGGCTTGCATGACAAGGGTGCACAAACTTGCACGCAGACAGTACATTCACACATACAGAAATAAATAAAATTAAAAAAAAAAAAATCAAACAGACTGGAGAGATGGCTCGGTAGGTAAGAGCACTGGCTGCTCTGGCAGAGGACCCAAGTTCAGTTCCCAGTACCCACAAGGCAGCTAATAACCATCCAACTCTCTCTCTCCCTCTCAGACAGTCTGGCACATTCCAGGAATCTGACACCCTCTTCTGGTCTCTGTGGGCACTGCACAGGTATGGTACACATACAAACATGCAGGCAGAACACTTATACCCACAAAAGAAAAAGAATAAATAAAACATTTTTTAAAAATAAGGAGAAAAATGCCGGGCATGGTGGTGCACGCCTTTAATCCTAGCACTTGGGAGGCAGAGGCAGGCGGATCTTTGTGAGTTCAAGGCCAGCCTGGTCTACAGAGTGACTTCCAGGACAGCTGGGGCTACAGGGAAACCCTGTCTTGAAAAGACCAAAAAAAAAATAAGGAGAAAATTTAGGTGTGGTAGTACAGGCCTTTACCCCCAGCACTCAGGAGGCAGAGGCAGACAGATCTTGTGACATCTAGGAAGACCTGATCTACGTATTGAGCTCTAAGCCAGGTGGGGCTACAAGGAGACCCTATCTCAAAAAGCCAAAAAAAAAAAAATATGGGGAGAGAGGTGAATGAGAAAACAGCTTGGCTTGCCCTGCACAGAGCTGAGTGGGCCCGGGATGGAACTCAGACCCCAGCAGCCCCAAACCAGGAAGAGAAAAAAGCCACCAACACCTCCACACACCTGCCCTGTGTAATCCAAAATAAAGTGCTATTTCAGGAACTGACACAGCATGTCCACGCTTCCTAAAATTAGACCACCCTCTCTCTAGATGCTCTGCTTTCAGGAGCCTTTGTTCATAAGAGACAAGCCTCCCCACTCCCGCTTTCTGTTTTGTGTCTCTGCCCCCAAAACAGATTTTCTCCATTTTGCACATTGAGTTTTACTTTTCTGAGCATTTCCCACGGCTGCCCCCACCTCACTTTCCTCACTTTTCTCAGTCCCATTAATATCTGACCACTCTCTGTTTCCATGGTAACGAAAGTCTTTCCCACGAGTGCTCTGAGCCACCCTCAGTCCAAAGCCTCCTCCCTTGGAGGAGGAGCCCGGCATAGTCATCCCAGAGGGATTTTTCAGATGCCAATAAGACGAAAAGGATGTGTAGACAAAAGAGCAAGCCAGTGCTGAACAGGCGTGGGAAATAAATAAATCAATGAATGAATAATGGATTGGTAATTAATACTGCATGCTAGGCCTGGGAGAGAGGGCAGGTAGAAGGGAGACTTCAAATTCCTTCTCCTTCTGTACAGAGAAAAGGGGAGGAGGAAAAGGAAGAGGAGGAAGGGGAGGAAGATGAGGAGGAGGAGGAAGAAGAAGGGGAAGAAAAGTTTTTTTTGAAGGTTTTATTTTTTTATTATTTTTTTATTTTTTTGGTCTTTTCGAGACAGGGTCTCCCTGTAGTCCCAGCTGTCCTGGAACTCACTCTGTAGACCAGGCTGGCCTTGAACTCACAAAGATCCGCCTGCCTCCGCCTCCCAAGTGCTAGGATTAAAGGAGTGCGCCACCACACCCGGCTTATTTTTTATTTTTTAATTATTTTTTATGTGTATGAGTGTACTGTCTGCATGTAGGTTGGTGCATCCATGTTGTGCAGTACCACAGAGGTCGGAAGAGGGTGTTGGATTCCCCTGGAACTGGAGTTAAAGATGGTTCTCAGCCACCATGTGGGTGCTGGGAATTGAACCCAGGTCCTCTGCAAGAGCAGTCAGTGCTCTTAACCACTGAGCCATCTCTCCATACCAATTTATTTTTATTTTATGTCTACGAATGTATTGCCTGGATGTGTGTAAGTGCACCCATGTCATGCAGTGCCCGAGGAGTCAGAATAAGGCATTGGATTCCCCTGGAACTGGAGTTTCAGATGGTTGTTAGCTGCCATATGGGTCCTGGGAATCGAACCCAGGTGCGCTTAACCACTGAGACATCTCTCTAGCCCCATTGTCTTTTGGGGGGGGGGTCTTTTTGAGACGAGCCTCCCTGTAGCTCCAGCTGGCCTGGAACTCATTAGGGATCTGCCTGAGTGCTGGGACTAAAGGCATGCACCACCACGCCTGGCAAACCCATTGTCTTTGCTTTGAAAACTTGTTTATTATGGTGTGTGCACAGTGCATAGGTGGGGTCAGAGGACAGCTTTAAAGAGTTCTTTCTCTTTCCACTTTCATGTGGCTGTAGATCAAATTTAGACTGGCAGACTTTACCAGCACCTTTACCCAATGAGCCATCCCGCTGGTGCCATGCCTAGTTTTATACCCAGGGCCTCCTGCATGTCACGCGAGTACTCTACCAACACAGCCATGCCCTAGCCTGAGTTTCTCTTTTATCTGGCTGGAAAGGAAGGGTGAGAATCCTGATCAAGACTCTGAAGCCCAGAGAATGAAAGTGACATGTTCAAGGTCACACAGCACTTTTGTGACAGGGCTGAGGCTGAACAATAAGTGCTGACTCCTTATTTCTTTTGCCTCCCCTAGAACTGCCTGTAGACTGAGAAAGAGCCTGGGGTCTTATTTTCTAAGCTACCTTTCAGCAGTATGCATCAGGGAGCAGGGGACCCCTGAGGGACAGCCTCATGATGTCTCCATGCTCTCCCCATCCCCAGACCAGCAGGCTTCTCACTTGGCAGTGGGGTTCTACCACCTGCCTGGTGGGCAGAGGCTGTTGCCAGCTGCATCCTGAATTCTGAGACCAGGGTGTCAGGAGCCTTGAAATTGTGGCTTTCTCTGCCTGTGACTCATGTCTAGAAGTTAAAAATGTCCTACAGATACCACCTGCATAAAACCCTTAACCTCAGGAGGGGCTCTGAGTCACACAGCTAGAGAGAGGGTACAAATGGAGTGCTTAATATATGCAGGAGAGTTTTAAGCATGCAACCTCATGGGAGTACTCGTATCTCCATTTTACAAATACAGAAACTGAGTCTCGGGATAAAAGACACTTTTAATCCTAACACTTGGGAGGCAGAGGCAGGCGGATCTTTGTGAGTTCAAGGCCAGCCTGGTCTACAGAGTGAGTTCCAGGACAGCTGGGGCTACAGGGAGACCCTGTCTCAAAAAGACCTGAAACAATCACTGAGGGTAAGGATCTCAATGGCCTGGACGCTATCACCACCTAGTGGTGGTGTACCTTAACTACATGATTCCTACCCCACAGCTGAGATTTTGCAGAGGGAGAAGGTGGAGGATGGAGCGGGGTGATGGTTTGTTTGTTGCTTGTTTCTCTGTCTAAGGTTTTCAAACAGGGTCTCAGTCAGCTCTGTCTGGCCTCAAGTTCACTAAGTAGTTGATAATGACTAGGAATTTCTGAGCCTCTCTCCAAATGCCATATTGACAGACGTGTGTGCCACCGTAGTTGACTAGATTTTAATTTCAGATAGATTTAATTTCTTTCTTAGACAAAATAAAGCATGTTCCACTAATAATAATCTTTAACGTTTCAGGTTAAGTCCTGGGCCTAATCCACCATCTGTTTGGGGGTTTCATTTGCTTGGTGTTTGAGGCAAGGTCTCATGCAGCCCAGAGTGCCTGGGAACTCAATAAGTAACTAAAGATGACGTTCAATTTACCCTCCAAGCCGGGTGTGGTGGCGCACGCCTTTAATCCTAGCACTCGGGAGGCAGAGACAGGCAGATCTTTGTGAGTTCAAGGCCAGCCTGGTCCAGGAGGCTACAAGGGAGACCCTGTCTCAAAAAGCCAAAAAAAAAAAAAAAAAAAAAAACTTACCCTCCAGTCTCCACCCTTCAAGTGATGGAATTATGGGAGTGTGCTGCCACACCCAGTCACCAGTCACTGGGTTCTGAGAATGGAACCCAAGGCCTCAGGGCAAGCCCTTATCAACTGAGCCACATCCCCAGCCCCAAGAGTTTTGTTATTTGCTTAGTTGTTTGGGTTTTGTTTGTTTCTTGTTTTTGTTTGTTTGTTTGTTTGTCTCATTTTGGGGTTTGTTGAGACAGGGTCTCATGTTCCTAGGAGTGCACCACCAGGCCCGGCTCCTTTCTTTGTTTTTTTTTTTTTCTGTATGTGCGTGAATGTACTGTATGCATGTAGGTTTGTGCACCTGTCATGCAAAGCCTCGGAGGTCAGAAGAGGGTGTCGGATTCCCCTGGAACTGGAGTTCTCCTGGAATTGGAGTTTCAGACGGTTCTCGGCCGCCATGTGGGTGCTGGGGATTGAACCCAGATCCTCCGTAAGAGCGGTCGGCGCTCTTAACCGCTAGGCCATCTCTCCAGCCCCTTTCTTTGGTTTTTGAGATAGAGTCTCATTCTGTAGCCCAGGCTGGTTTGGGGATCACTATGTAGGCCCAACTAACCTCAGATTTGTGGCAATCATCTTATCTTAGCTCCCAAGTACTGAGATAACAGGCATAAGCCACTAGCCCCAGCTTAAATGACATTAATTTTTTCCAGTGTTTGGGTTCGAACTCCAGGCATACAAGGCAAGCACCTCAGCCCCTAAATGACAATATTGCTATTAATTAATTACATGGTATCTGTGTGTTCCTGTGTGCATGCATGTGGAATCGGAATCAGAGGACAACTTGCAGAAGATTCTCTCTATCCACCATGCGGGTTCCAGGAGTTGAACTCATCTTTAGGAGGCAAATGTCTTTACCTACTGAACTGTTTCACTGGCTGGACATCTTATTTGTTTATATTTTTCTTTGTTTTAGAGAGGCTCTCACAATGTAACCCTAGCTGTTCTAGAACTCACAGAGATCATCCTTCCTCTGCCTCCCAAGTGCTGAGATTAAAAGTATGTGCCACCATGCCTGGCCCTCGGCCCAACAATGTTTATTTGTTTGTTTTAAAATATGTTATTTATGGGGGCTGGAGAGATGGCCTAGCAGTTGAGAGCGCCGACTGCTCTTGCAGAGGACCGGGGTTCGATCCCCGGCACCCACATGGCGGCTGAGAACTGTCTGTAACTCCAATTCCAGGAGAAACCAGGAGAGTCCGACGCCCTCTTCTGACCTCCACGGCATTGCACGACACGGGTGCACAAACCTACATGTAGACAATACATTCATACAAATAAATAAATTAATTAATTAAATAAATAAATAAAATTTAAATATGTTATTTATGGCCGGACGTGGTGGTGCATGCCTTTAATCCTAGCACTTGGGAGGCAGAGGCAGGCAGATATTTGTGAGTTCAAGGCCAGCCTGGTCTACAGAGTGAGTTCCAGGACAGCTGGAGCTACAGGGAGACCCTGTCTCAAAAAGACCAAAAATAAATAAAATAAAATAAAATAATATTTTTTGGTCTTTTTGGCAAAAAATAAAATATTTTATTTATGCCAGGTGTGGTGGCCCATGCCTTTAATCCTAGCACTTGGGAGGCAGAGGCAGGCAGATCTCTGTGAGTTCAAGGCCATTCTGGTCTACAGAGTGAGTTCCAGGACAGCTGGGGCTACAGGGAGAGACCCCATCTCGAAAAGACCAAAAAAGGGCTGGAGAGATGGCCTAGCGGTTAAGAGCGCCGACCGCTCTTGCAGAGGACTCGGGTTCGAGCCCCAGCACCCCCATGGCGGCCAAGAACCGTCTGAAACTCCAATTCCAGGAGAACTCCAGTTCCAGGGGAATCCAACACCCTCTTCTGACCTCCGCGGCATTGCACGACACGGGTGCACGGACTTACATGCAGACAGTACATTCATACACATACAGAAATAAATAAAATTTTAAAAAAAGACTAAAAAAATAAAACATTTTATTTATGCCAGACATGGTGGCACACACCTTTAATCCCAGCACTTGAGAAGCAGAGGCAGGAGGATCCCTGAGTTTAATGCCAGCCTGGTCTACATAGTGAGTTCCAGGCCAGCTGGGGCTGCAAGGAAACCCTGTCTCAAAAAAAAAATTTTATTTATTGTTTTCAATTTTACGTGTATAAGTATATTGCCTACATGTGTGTAAGTGCCCCAGTGGTGTGCAATGCTCATGGAGATCAGAAGAGGGCATTGGATGCCCTGGAACTGGAGTTATGCAGGATTGTTAGCCATCATATAGTTGGTGGAAAACTGAACCCATGTCCTCTGCAAGAACAGTCAGTGCTTTTAACTGCTGAGCCACCTCTCCAGCTCCCCAACAATTTTTAAAAAAATATTTTTAGCCGGGTGTGGTGGCACTTTAATCCCAGCACTCAGGGAGGTAGAGGTAGGCGGATCTCTGTGAGTTCAAGGCCAGCCTGGTCTACAGAGTGAGCTCCAGGACAGCTGGTACTAAAAGGGAGATCCTGCTTCAAAAATACCAAAAAAAAAAAGGAAAAAACTAAAAATATTTTTAAAGCGGAGCACGGTAGCGCACACCTTTAATCCTTGCACTTGGGAGGCAGAGGCAGGTGGACCTTTGTGACTTCAAGGCCAGCCTGGTCTACAGAGCAAATTCCAGGACAGCCGAGGCTAAAGATATATAATATATAAAGATATAAATATATATATATATTATATATATAATATATAATATATATATATATATTTCAAAACTAGATGTATGAGTGTTTTGTCTTCCATGTAAGGAGGTGTACCAAATGGGTTGGGGTGTAGAAATGGCTCAATGATTAAAAACATTGGCTGCTCCTACAGAGGACCCAGGTTGGGTTCCCAGCAGCCACATTACAGCTAACAACCATTGGTAACTCCAGTTCCAAGGGATCCAATGCCTTCTTCTTACCTCTGGGGGCTTTGCACAACACAGGTGTACCCACCTACATTAATTACATTTGTAATTACAACACAGCCACTACACTCATACACATAAAATAAAAAATAATAGGGGGGCCGGAGAGTTGGACTAGTGGTTAAGAACGCTGACCGCTCCTACAGAGGACCCGGGTTCGATCCCCAGCACCAGAGCCCCAATTCCAGGAGAACTCCAGTTCCAGGGGAATCCGACGCCCTCTTCTGACTTCCGCAGCATTACACGACATGGGTGTACAAACCTACATGCAGACAGTACATTCATATACATACAGAAATAAATGTAAAAAATAAAATAAATAAAATAAAAAATAATAGGATGTGAACTTTGGCTTTCTGCTCCAGCCCCGGCCACCATGCTTCCCTGCCACATTGGACTCTAATTCCCTGGAATCATCAATTGTAAGCTCAAATACACTCTTCCTTTTATAAATAAATAAATAATAAAAATTTGGGGGGGGGTCTTTTTTTTTTGTCTTTTTGAGACAGGGTCTCCCTATAATCCCAGCTGTCCTGGAACTCACTCTGTAGACCAGGCTGGCCTTGAACTCACAAAGATCCACCTGTCTCTGCCTCCCAAGTGCTAAGATTAATGGTATGCACCACCACGTCCAGTGGGGAGGTCTTTTTGAGACAGGGTCTCCCTTTAGTCCCAGCTGGCCTGGAACTCAATATGTAGACCAGGCTGACCTTGAACTCACATAGATCTGCCTGCCTCTGCCTCCTGAGTGCTGGGATTAAAGGCATGTGCCACCAAGCCCAGTTAAAAATATTTTTTTTAATTTTTAAAGATATAAAAATTTTTTTTAGGGCCGGAGAGATGCTTCAGTGGTTAAAAGCATTGGCTACTCTTGCAGAGGACACAAGTTTGATTCCTAGCATTCACATGGCAGATCACAACTGTCTGTAACTCCTGTTCCAGGGGATCTGATATTCTCTTCTGATCTCCAAGGATGTGGTGGTACATGCCTTTAATCCCAGCACTAGGGAGGCAGAGGCAGGTGGATCTCTGTGAGTTCAAGGCCAGCCTAGTCACAGAGTTCCAGGCCAGCTTGGACTAAAGGGGGACCCTGCCTCAAAAAGACCAAAAAAATTTTTTTAATAAGGCAATACACTCTTTTTATTTAAATCTTTTTTATTTCTTTTTTTTTTTATGTGTATGAATGTACTGTCTGCTTGTAGGTCTGCGCACCTGTGTCGTGCAATGCTGCGGAGGTCAGAAGAGAGTGTTGGATTCCCCTGGAACTGGAGATAAAGAGGGTTCTCAGCCACCATGTGGGTGCTAGGAATTGGACCTGGGTCCTCTGCAAGAGCAGTAGGTGCCTTTAACCGCTAGGCCATCTCTCTAGCCCCTCTTTTTTTTTTTTAATTTTTTAAAATTAATTTTATTTATTTCTGTATGTGTATGAATGTACTGTCTGCATGCAAGTCTGTGCACCTGTGTCATGCAATGCCACAGAGGTCAGAAGAGGGTGTTGGATTCCCCTGGAACTGGAGTTCTCCTGGAATTGGAGTTTCAGATGGTTTTCGGCCGCCATTGGTGGGTGCGGGGATTGAACCCGGGTACCTCTGCAAGAGCGGGTCGGCGCTCTTACCCGTAAGACCATCATTTCGCCAGCCCCATCAGCCCCTCTTTGTTTATTTTACTATTTGTTATGTTTTAATTACATTTGAATGATATTTTATACCATGAGTTGTGAGGCTGAGAGGTCAGAAGCAGTTTTCAGATTCCCCTGGAATGGAGTTAAAGATGGTTCTTACCACCATGTGTGGGGTGCTAGGATCAAATTCGCGTCCTCTGCAAGAGTAGTGGGACTCTTAACGCTGAGCCATTACTCTCCACCCCAAACATCATTTTTTTTTTTAAGAAAGTGCCACAAGTGGGTTACAGTGCTTGCCAGAGGCCAGAGAGGCATAGATTCCCCTAAGATCTGGAGTTTTTTTTTTTAAGATGTTATTGCTACATCTGGGTGTGGGAATACTTTGGATCCTCTGCAAGAGTAGAAATGCTCTTAATGCCGGGCATGGGGCGCATGCCTTTAATCCTAGCACTCGGGAGGCAGAGGCAGGCGAAGATCCTTTTGTTAGGTCCAAGGCCCAGCCTGGTTCTACCATATTGCGTCCAGGACAGACTTAGGGCTATTGGGAACCTTGTCTCAAAAACGACAAAAACATTTAAAAAAATTTAAAAAAAGAAAGTGCTTTAAACAATGAACCATCTCCCAGTCTCCCGCCGGCACCCTGACAATTTTTGGGGGGGTTCTTTTTGGACAGGGCTCCCTGTCGCCCCACTGGTCCTGGAACTCACTGTGTAGACCAGGCTGGCCTTGAACTCAGAGATCCACCTGCCTCTGCCTTCTGAGTGCTAGGATTAAAGGCATGTACCACCATGCCTGGCCAATTTTTTAAGACAAAAAAACAAATATAAGAGTCAGTGAGATTAAGGCAGGTGCTGACAGGCCCGAGGACCTGAGTTCAGTCCCAAGGACCCACATGGCATGAGAGAACCAGTTCTCACAGATTACTCTCTGACCCTCACATGGGTGCCATGGCACATGTGCCCACACAAACAAATGAATATCATAAAATTTGTTAGAGGCCAGGCATGTTGGTAAAAGCCTTTAATCCTAGCACTTGGGAGGCAGAGATAGGAAGATCTCTTTGAGATCCAGGCCAGCCTGGTCTACAAAGTGAGTTCCAGGACAGATACTACTACAGAAAGACCATACATCAAATAAATAAATAAAAGAAAAAAATAAAAAAAGAGCAGGTGTGGTGGTCTTATAATCCTAGCACTTGGGAGGCAGAGGCAGTGGATCTCTTTGAATCAAGGCCAATCTGGTCTACAAGGTGAGTTCCGGGACAGCTGGGGCTACAGGAGACCCTGGTGACAAAAAAAAAAATAAATAAAATAAAATGAAGGAGCTGGAGAGATGGCTCAGCGGTGAAGAAGTCGTCATTCACTGCCCTTGCAGAGGACCCAGATTCAGTTCCCAGCACCCACGAGGTGTCTCAAAAAACACCCATCTCAAAAAACAACAAAAACCATCAAAAATGAATGCATAATAGAGCTATTTTTGAAGATGAGGTCAGCGAATTTCTCATCAATACAACAGAAAAATGTCGCCGGGCGTGGTGGCGCACGCCTTTAATCCTAGCCCTCAGGGAGGCAAGGCAGGCGGATCTTTGGGTTCAAGGCAGCCTTGTCTACAGAGTGAGTTCCAGGACAGCTGGGGCTACAGGGAGACCCTGTCTCGAAAAGACCAAAAGCAAAAAAAAAAAAAATGTCCCAGGGTACCATCAATACAATATTAAAATGACCTAAGAAAAAAAATCAAAAATGCTTTCCAACAGCAGCTCTGCTGGTTATCAGAGGATGGTGGAGGAGGCTAGCCCTCAGGGGCTCTCAGATGGGATGGGGATGCCTGTGCTCTCCCTATGGCCCCTCCAGTCCAGAGGCCATGCTCACTCTGCATGGGGGTAGTCCCGGCTGGGAAGAATCAGTTGATGTTTTCTGCACAAATGTCTGCCCTTCCACCTTTCCCAGCCACTTTCTGGCTCTCCAACCACAGGATCTGCAGCGGCCCTAAGCGACAGGCAAGCAACTTCTGCCCAGGCCCATTAGCTTTGAACTCATACCAGGAAACACCGGCAGGACTCAAGGACAGCAGAGTCCCTGCCAACCCTCCAAAGCACCAACCCTTGGTCAGATTACACAGCCTGAGACCCTCAGCCCTGCTGCCTGGACATGCTGGCACCTGACCCCCAGAAAGCAACTGCTAACCAAGCCAGCCAAGTTCCTGTGATGACCTCCATCAGTGCAATCAGCCTCTAGCCAGTGATCAGAACCACCCATGGAGTAAGATACCAGCCAGCTGTGTTAACAGAGAGGGTCACTGTGTGAGGGCACCTGGGGAAGTGTCAGCTAGAGACAGCCCCTAGACATCCCTGTGGCACACAACTCCAGTTAAGCAACCTGTAGACCGTATCTCTGGGCATCATCTATCAACCCAGCCATCGGTGTTGTTTTTGTTGTTGTTGTTGTTCTCTTTTTTGAGACAAGGTCTCCCTGTAGCCCCAACTGGCCTGGAACTTGCTAGGTAGACCAGGCTGGCCTCAGTCTCACAGAGATTTGCCTGCCTTGTCCTGCCAAGTGCTGGGATTAAAGGCATGTGCCACCATGGTAGCCCAGTTATTTTATTATTATTATTATTATTATTATTTATTAATGTGTATGAGTGTTTTGCCTGCATGTATGGAAGTGCACCTGTGTCATGCAATACCTGCAGAGGAGAGAAGAAACCATCAGATTCTCTTCTTTAAAAGTAAATAAATAAGCCGGGCGGGGTGGCACACTCCTTTAATCCTAGCACTTGGGAGGCAGAGGCAGGCGGATCTTTGTGAGTTCAAGGCCAGCCTGGTCTACAGAGTGAGTTCTAGGACAGCTGGGGCTACAGGGAGACCCTGTCTCGAAAAGACCAAAAAATAATAATAATAATAATAAAGTAAATAAATAATAGCAAAATACAAAAACAAAATAGAAAGTCAAATCTTCACCTTGAAGAGATAAAGCACAGAAGTCAGCTGGAGAGGATGAGGGGCTCACGGCCCAGTGTGCAAAAAGCTACTTGTGTGGGTGAGGAATTGAAATGGCCACAGCCTGGTCGAAGCCAGGAGCACCCCAGAAAACAGCCGAGACCTCACAGAGGACAGCCCGCTGCCCTTTGCCAATCCAATGACAAGGTTCTGGGCATTCGCTCATCCCAGGCCCCACGCTGCCATGGCCACCAGGCTCAGCCCCATGCTCAGAGCAGCAGAGCGGGGGATGATCGAAGACCTTCGGTTTTGTGTGTTTAATTATTGTTGTTGTTGTTATTCTGAAACAAGCTTTCATACACCTCAGGCTGGACAGACAGCCGAGATGAACCTGAATTTCTGGTCGTCCTGCCACCGCCATCTAAGAGCTGGGATTTCAGGCATGTGCCTCCATGTGCAGTTTATCCAGTGCTGGAATTCGAACCCAGGGCCCCCTGCATGCCCGGCAAGCACTCTGCCAACTGAACCACTTCCCTAGCCAGAGAATGACATTTGGAGTGGCATGTCCGGTCCTCTGCCTTCCCCTTCCACTGTCCTCAGTCTGTGTCCCGCAGGGGGCAGGATGCTGTTATGTCAGGAAGTCGAGGGCTTCTGGTGAAAGGCTGGGAGAGCCAGCCTGTGCCGTTGCAGGCTGTGAGTTTGCCTTCAGAGCTTCGCCCACCCAGCCAAGAGCGCCGATTTGTGCTTTCTTGCTGCTCCATCTGGCCTTCCCTGGCAGAGCTCCCAGCTTCACTTAGCCCTGGCAGGGCCTTATGTCCTGGCAGCCCCGGGAGGCTTGAGAATAATGGGGTGGGGAGGCCAGATGGGGGCTAATTTTTTTTTTATTAATTTTATTTATTTCTGTATGTATATGAATGTACTGTCTGCATGCAAGTCTGTGCACCTGTGTCGTGCAATGCCGCAGAGGTCAGAAGATGGTCTCAGATTCCCCTGGAACTGGAGTTCTCCTGGAATTGGAGTTTCAGACAGTTCTCGGCCGCCATGTGGGTGCTGGGGATCGAACCCCGGTCCTCTGCAAGAGCGGTCGGCGCTCTTAACCGCTAGGCCATCTCTCCAGCCCCGGGGTGGGGGGGCTAATTTTTTTCCATGATCCCAGCTGCTAATCCTAGAACTCGCAGAGCCCAGGTTGGCAAGTGTGTGCCTGGGTGGGGTTGGAACACTTGGAGTCCTCCACACCCACATCTTGGTGACATAACTGCTACAGCCTTCAGTTAGCCTGGGCCGCATGAACTGAGACACAGGGATGGCTCCTCCATGGGCTCTGGGTTGGACAAGCCTGAGTCAGACTATATATATATATGAAATGTGTGTGTGTATGTGTAATAATGTGCATGTGGAGAAAATAATATGTAGAAGTCAGTTCTCTTTTTCCACCATGTGTGTCCCAGGGATCAAACTCAGGTTGTCAGGTTTGGCAGCAAGTTCCTCCACCCGATGAGCCATCTCACCAGCCCCTGAGTTAGCAATGTCACCCTACTCCCTGTCTGCTCCTGTTCCTGGGGGTGGAGTCTGTGATCTTCCTCTTGAATCTGGGTGGGTTTTGGGACTTCCTTTGACAGAGGCAGGAGTGGCTTCTGCTTTGATGTTGTCTGGGTAAGCTACCATCGGGCTGGAAGGAAGCCCACGTAACTGAACATTATTACCATGTGGGGGAAAGGGGAACAGTCCAAGATGTTGTTTTTTCTTTTTTTTTTTTTTTTTT